>JAPYZC010001047.1:0-41136 GCA_030522665.1 Ichneumoninae sp. A BG-2022a
TGAAATTATTATTATGCAAAATTAATCTTTTCAGCACCTTTAATATGCTGGATTTTTTTTCAGATTTTCATACCATCGAGAAGTGTTTGCAATTCCCTCTCATTTCTCTGAAACTCATGCAAAGTGAACTCTATTCGTAAGGACCGGAAGTGACGTCATATAATTGTATTTCTCATCAATTTGTTAATAACGCTTTGAAATTATTATTATTATCCAAAATTAATATTTCCAGCACCTTTAATGTGCTGGGTTTTTTTCAGATTTTCATACCGTCGAAAAGTGTTTGCAATTTTCTTTAATTTCTTTGAAACTCATGCAAAGTGAACTCTATTCGTAAGGACCGGAAGTGACGTCATATAATTTTATTTCTCATCAATTTGTTAATAACCCTTTGAAGTTATTACTATGCAAAATTAAACTTTTCAGCACCTTTAATGTGCTGGGTTTTTTTTCAGATTTTCATACCGTCGAGAAGTGTTTGCAATTTTCTTTAATTTCTTTGAAACTCATGCATAGTGAACTCTATTCGTAAGGACCGGAAGTGACGTCATATAATTTTATTTCTCATCAATTTATTAATAACCCTTTGAAGTTATTACTATGCAAAATTAAACTTTTCAGCACCTTTAATGTGCTGGATTTTTTTTCAGATTTTCATACCATCGAGAAGTGTTTGCGATTCCCTCTCATTTCTGTAAAACTCATGCAAAGTGAACTCTATTGGTAAGGACTACCTTAAAAATGTTGAATATCAAATTTTCTCACACCTGCGCGCAATTAAATCAAAACAAGAAAAAAACAATTTGTACTCAAAGAAAGTGAACAAAAGTGCGAAAGAAAAATCGCCGTTCGGTGACCTAGATTTCTTAAAGTCATCCCGAACATCGAGGTGTCCGAAGAAATTCGTCCGATTGGAGGTGGAAGAGAATGTGAAAGGTGGGGGTTTCCGGCGTCGTCCGCGACCTTCCTTCTCTCTCGATGTTACTCAGTTGTCTTCAAGTGCAGTATCGAGTGCCTGTATAAATCTCTTTGCGCGCTCGGTTATTTCCGTGAGCGTCCTCGCACTCGCAAAACAGCGAAAAGTAAGTGACAAAATTCATTCGTTCCTTCGTAACGATAAGGAAAATATTCGATGTCGTTATTGAAAAAAAAAAAAAAAAAATGTTGCCGCTACGAAATTTCGGACACGGTGAGACGGTTGCTCGGTGCTTGGTGCACTGCGAAGTACCTTTACACACCTCTCGGTACGACGTTATACCTGCACGGGCGCTCGTACTGCGCGGCTGTACAGTTAAGCCGATCCCGACGAAACAATTGCACGCCCGCTTCCTCGAATGGCTCGACTTTTATAACGGGACATTTTTAACGGGGGCCCTCGTGGCCACGGATCTGTGAAATTACCACGACACCCTCCACTCATTTTTATTCGTAGGAACTGTGAATTGAATACAATATACGAGAAAGAAAAAAAAATCGTTTACGACGAAATGAAGAACGCGGTCACATTTGTGACCTAGTGCCATTTTTGCTGTGTACCTATTTGGATTTTTTTTTTCAAACCATGAAGATATTTATTGGGTTCGTATATACGAGAAAGAAAAAAAATCGTTTACGACGAAATGAAGAACGCGGTCACATTTGTGACCTAGTGCCATTATTGCCGTGTACCTATTTCGATTTTTTTTTGTTGGAAAAACCATGAAGATATTTATTGGGTTCGTTTGTTAGACCGAAGTATCGACTAAAAACAATTTTTGGCACACCGGTTCGTTATCGGTATGATAAGATTGGAAAAAGACACACGTGGCAAAAACGGAGCGATTTAAAGATGTAACATTCGTTTCGATAGCGGATGATTGTTTTGTTTATTTTACTTCGATGAAAACAATGGGAATGACATTTATAGTTTAGTTAATGCGTACCGATCGGACTCTCCGGTTGCCGATCGTGGATATTTCGCGATACCTGTACAAAGTACAAAGTATCACATGTACTTGAAGTATTTCTCAAGTATTTTTCAATTACTTTTCGTACTTGAAGTATTTCTTAAGTACTTTTCGTATTTCAAGTATTTCTCAAATACTTTTCGTATTTTAAGTATTTCTCAAATACTTTTCGTATTTTAAGTATTTCTCAAATACTTTTCGTATTTTAAGTATTTCTCAAATACTTTTCGAATTTTAAGTATTTGTCAAGTACTCAAGTACAAGTTTACAATAATTCTAAGCACGATTGTCAGGTGCCTTTGGATTGAAAAAGTATCGCGTCATCGTTCGAGGTGAAAGCCGATGTGCGCGTTTCATTTTAAACGCGCGCAAGTCTTCTCCTCTGTCCATCGCGGGGCGAATTACCGCGAACACTTGTTACGAGCACCTTCCAGCTACACTGTAAAAAAAATTTGTTTGAAAAGTGAAGAAGAGTATTGGGCGTTTTTTTACATAAACTGTTTCTGAAATTTCACACACATGTGGGTTGAGATTTTTTCTCAAGCATTTTCTGAGCATTTTCGATATGTATTATTATTAAGAAATGCTCCCTGATTGACTGCCGTACGAGCCTCAAGCTGGAATCTTTCGATGACCAATTTCAGTCAAATAAACCGAACCATGTGTTTGAAAGTTGTGTGGTTATGGTTATATTGTAAATTAACGTAAACGCTATAATGCAAATGCCAAATATTACGACGTTTTCTTGGAAATATCTGACAAACGACATCGTCTGGATTAAACATTTATTTATTTTTAAATATACCTGTCAGAGGCTCCGTCCAGGTCTTTCTCTCATACGAATTTAATTATTACGCGCGCGCAATTAATCGCGTAATTAGTAATTAATTTAATAATTTAATAATCATTAAATTATTTTATAATAATAAAAATGTGTGGAGGTCTTGTAACTATTCAGATCTGGGATAACTGCTGGTACAGTAAAATTTGGATTTTTCTTGAAAATTTTTGTAAATTTCAAGCAAAAAATTTGTAATTTTAATATATGGTATTTTACAAACAAAGTGCATTAATGTCCAATTGATGTAAGTAATGTTAGCAAATTTAAAGTCCCAGTACATTAAATTTACAATTTATTTTTACAGTGTACCGATCTTCCTTTCTCAGGTTAATTCTCTTTTTTTTCCAGACTGCAAAAAAACGAAAAAAAATTATGTCGCTGCCGATCAGAGCGTCAATCACGGGTCGGTCCTTCCGCCGATTGCGCAAGATCGCGAGATCGATGTGTAACCATCAGACTCTGGGCGCCGCGACTCGGGAATGCCCGGCCAGGGCGGAAGTTCGAACGAATGCGAAATCGTACGACGAAGTGCCGGGACCGAAACCGATACCGATACTCGGCAATACTTGGCGCTTGTTTCCTGTCATAGGCCAGTATCAGATATCGGATGTCGCGAGGATATCGCAAATATTCTACGACGAGTACGGCGAGATAACGCGACTGTCCGGTCTCATCGGCAGACCGGATCTTCTGTTCGTCTACAACGCCGACGAAATCGAAAAGGTTTACAGGCACGAGGGACCGACGCCATTCAGACCGTCGATGCCGTGTCTCGTGCACTACAAGAGCGTCGCGAGAAAAAAATTCTTCGGCGAACTGCCCGGTGTCGTCGGCGTGTAAGTCAATTTTTACGATCAGCAGGAAATCTTAATTTTTTGAAAAAAAAAAATTAATTCTCATTAGGCGAATTATTGACCGGAAATAAGTAATAATAAGAGTAATTTTTTAAGGTAGATAATAAAGTGCCGCTAAACGTGAGTTTCAGGGAAAAATTCAAACATTTCTCAATGAGATAAAAGTCCGAAAAAATATCAACCATATGAGAGGTGTTGCAAATACTGTTTTTATGTAATAATCGTTCCAAAATGTTATCGACAAATTAACGGTACAAATGATTGTTCGACAAATTACCCGGCAACTTAACTATTTTCCTTTCCATAAAAATGATTCGTTTATTTTTCTGAATACGTACGAATTTCTTCAGAATTTTTTTTGTGATCTTTGAAAATCGCGTTTTTTTAAATGTTCGAACTGTCAATAAGTGTTCGAAATTTTCTCTGAAAGTGACTTTGTCGCGACTGCTTCGACAACCTTAAGCTTTTCGTTTATTGCAAGAGCGTGGCGAAAAAAAAATTCTTTGATGAATTGCCCGGTGCCATCGGAGGATAAATTGATTTTTGAAGGAAAAAAATAACCTAAACAAAAAATTACAAATTACTATTACACACTCCAGAATAGGAAAAAGGTCATCTCCATTCACGTCTGTCTGTGCGTCTTCCGTGTCGACCGGAAACGCAAAAACTTTCCGTACAGTTGGAAAAAGTAGCTGCGTAGCTTCTAAATATAAAATGCAATTCAGATAATGATTTTTTTGTGAAAAAAATGAGATTTCATAAAATAACCTTGATCTTCGCAGGCACGGCGAGCAATGGAAGGAATTTCGTACGCGGGTTCAAAAACCGGTTCTTCAACCACAAACGGTCAGAAAATACATAACACCTATTGAGGTCGTCACAAGAGATTTCATTACGAGGTACGATTTTTTTTAGTCGTATAATTAGATATAAAAATGAGTGTAGGGTAAACCGGTCAATGAATGGTGTGTTAAGGGGAAGTGAAAGTCACGTGACGGGGCCATGAGTGTGAGACAGATAGTTGCAATTTTCAAATAAACTTTATTCAATGGTGCTATTTTTTTTTTTTTGAAAAAAATGAATTCGTGCCGGATGCGAAATTACCGTCTGCATCCAGCTCGAATTTGCTTTTTCCTCTAAAAATGACCACCCTTGAGAAAAGTTCATTACAGTCTTCATTACCGACCGCGATGTTTCACTTCCGAATTGAATTGAAATTGAATTGAATTGTCGAAAAAGCCAATGAATAAAAGTTTTTTTATGCATGTGCTCTTATGGAAAGTGTCCATTCATTGGCGAAAAAGAGAATTAATAACATTTTTTTTTTATGCATGTGCTCTTATGAAAAGTGTCCATTCATTGGCGAAAAAGAGAATGAATAACATTTTTTTTTATGCATGTGCTCTTATGAAAAGTGTCCATTCATTGGCGAAAAAGAGAATGAATAACATTTTTTTTTATGCATGTGCTCTTATGGAAAGTGTCCATTCATTGGCCCATTCATAGGCTGTTTTACCCTAAACCCACTAAAGTCAGCCCAAAGCGGACTTAACGTTAATTCCATAAAAACCATCGTTGTTCGCTCGTTGCAGAATAGAAGAAATCAAAGGCAAGAACGACGAAGTTCCCGCCGACTTCGACAACGAAATTCACAAATGGGCTCTCGAGTGTAAGTGAGCCTCGTAAATATATAGCTATATAATTATGATAGACATAACCGACGGTTTTAATGGCGTCGAATTATATTGATAAAGATCGTTTCCTCCGGGCTGTATTTAACGACAGGCATAGGACTAGTCGCCCTCGATGTGAGACTCGGATGTCTGGACGGAGACCTCACGCCGGACTCCGAGCCGCAAAAGATAATCGACGCAGCCAAATTCGCTTTGAGAAACGTCGCCGAACTGGAATTGAAAGCTCCCTATTGGCGATACATACCAACCCCGTTGTGGTCGCGTTACGTCAGGAATATGGACTACTTCGTCGAGTGAGTTGAAGTAAATTACTTAAAAGATAAACATTTTTTGTAAAAAAAATTTCCATAAATTTTGGATCTCGAAGTAGGATTTAGATAAATCGGTTTTTAATTTTTTAATTTTAGAATATGTATGAAGCATATCGACGCTGCGGTGGAGAGATTGAAGAATAAAGAAGTCGTCGACGAGAACGAGCTCTCGCTCGTCGAGAGAATTTTAGCCAAAGAGACTGACCCAAAGATGGCTTATATACTCGCACTAGATCTCATTTTAGTTGGAATTGATACTGTATGTTTTTTTTTATTATTTTTATTTTTGTAATGTTTCGATACTGATCGGGCATGGCAGAGATTGTACGATAAATTGAATTCCAGATTTCTATGGCCGTGTGCTCGATCCTCTATCAGCTGGCAACGCGCCCCGATGAGCAGGAAAAAATTTACCAAGAACTGACAAACATCATACCGAATCCTGAAACTCCGCTTACCACTAAGGATCTCGATCAGGCTATTTACACCAAAGCATTCATTCGAGAAGTTTTCAGGTTCGTAAAATTTCCAGATCGCTTCGATAAGTAAAAATTGTTTACAACAATTTTTACTTACTTAGTAAAAATTTATTTTACTAAGTCTAAAAAATTATTTGATTAAGTCTAAGAAAAACTAAGAATAAAAATCGTTGACTTTGTGTCACTAAGCTGCATGCATTGAAATTCTATATTTATAAATGATAATAGTCGGTGGGACGGGGATTACTTGAAATATTTTGTAGTTTTACATTAACATTCTTATTTTTATCACTGTATAACTAATCTACTTGACCTTTGGCACACATCGAGAGATCATCGTCATCTGCCGATAAAAAAATTCCGACATCTCTGACGATTTCCATATTCTGGCCGCGAGCCTGCATAGTTGCGGAGCCACGTGCGTCAACGAGCCACGGTCCATTCTGTCTATAAATCTTTAAGACAAAATTAAAAAACATATATACAAATTTCAAAGTTTAACTCCCAGTTGACTCCTTGCAACGACAGCAACGCGTAATATTGGATGACTTTTTTAAAATGCAAAATGTGTTGCGGCAGCAAGAACTTCGTTACCCGAACTAATGTCTCTATATATTGTTGGAACAACAAATTATTTTGTTGCAAATTTAATTGCAGAGTATACTCGACCACAATTGGTATAGCAAGAATTTCGTTAATGTAACCAATTTATCGACATAATATAGGGAAAACAATTTATTTTGCTCTACTAATTGTAATAATGTTATTAAAAACATAACACAATTAATAATGTATGTAATAATGTTATTAACGATCTACATTTCGTTAGAGAACATTCTTTTTGGCTCGTTGAAGAAACGTTTTTCCTTGGCCTTTGATGAACGATTTTTTAAAAGAGAAATTTAATTGCGGAATTGTAATTACTCGACCGTAATTGGGAAAACAATTTACTTTGCTGTACTAATCGTGATAACGTTATTAATAGCATAACATAATTAATCATATATCTAATCAATTTATTAATATAATAGAACACAATTAATAATGTATGTAATAATTCGATTAACGATCTACATTTCGTTAGAGAAAATTCTTTTTGGCTCACTGAAGAAACGTTTTTTCTTGGAGGCCTTTAATGGACGATTTTTTTAAAGAGAAATTTAATTGCAGAGTATACTCGACCGTAATTGGCAACGGAAGAACATTGCAAAATGATACCGTAATCTGCGGTTACAACATACCGAAAGGGGTAAGGAAGTTGAAGAAGAAGAAGAGTTTATTTCTTCGCTTCTCGACTGTGGTTAACCGGGGTAATAAAGACTCGAGGTTGATTTCTCTCGTTGCAGGTACAAGTCGTGTTTCCTACGCTAGTCACCGGCAACATGGAACAGTGGGTCGATGACGCCAGCAACTTCAAACCTTCGAGATGGCTCAAAGCCGCTTCGAACGACAAGCTTCACCCGTTTGCGTCGCTGCCTTACGGTTACGGTGCGCGGATGTGTCTCGGACGAAGATTCGCCGATCTCGAGATGCAAGTTCTTCTCGCCAAGGTGAGCTCCGTGAATTTTGTCAAACTCGGTGCATCTACAAGCCTTGCTTTCGAAGAACATGCTAAACTGGCCTTTATTTTTTTCAGCTCATACGGTCCTACAAACTGGAGTACAATCACGAACCTCTGAAGTACAAAGTTACCTTCATGTACGCACCGGCCGGCGATCTCAAATTTAAATTAACGAAAAGATGATTTTTTTTATTAACGCTATGTTAAATAAGATTTATCAAAATTTAGATTCGTTATCCCACATTGCACGAAAATATTTTTCAAAAGATTCCATTTTATTTTTTATATTTATTTATATTGATAATATTTTATCAATATTAAAAAATATTCCTGAAATGTTTGAACAACTTTTTTGAAAATCATTTTTTAGCGCGTTCAAAAATCTTACGTTCGTATGTAATATTTTGAAACATATATGATTTGATGTGATATGATGTTTTTAAAACGTTTCACAATTATTTTTAAATATTGATTAAATATTTATTGAAAACTGGTTAAATATATATTTTTAAATATATTTGTGGAATATTCGAGCCGTTACATATATTTCAGTGCTGTAGATATTGTTGATTGTTTTAAACATGTATTGCCTCCGGGTATTTCCTACATGAACTTCCTGTGAGTGTCCGCGAGTGTTGACACAAATGTCTCTGAACATCTGTGAGTGAATCTTTTCAATACGTACAATCGTAGCAATTTTTTACTTTTCATTCCTTCTGAACATTTTTCAGCCCACACAAACTAATATCTGTGTCCTACGAAGGACGCTTCCAGAGGGTATTGGAAAGATATGAATAAATACACTTTTGTAATATTTATATGCATCACAACTGCACATAAGAATGAATGAATGTACTCGAGAACTACAATAGCATGATCTACGCTCTAAAAAAATTTAGTTTGAAAATTAATAAACAGTATTGGACCTTTTTTTACATAAATTGCGTCTAAAATTTCAAACACATGTGCGTTGCAATTTTCAGTAAAATTTTAATTTTTAATGAACCTTTTTGTAAATTTCAGTCATAAAAGATTTGTAATCTTAATATCGGGTATTTTTGTTTAACGAAAAAGTACATTAATGTTCAATTAATGTAGGTAATGTGAGCAAATTTCAAGTACCCGTACATTAAATTTACAATTTATTTTACACTGTACTGATTAAATCGGTTCTCGTCCCATTATCACTGTTTGGATAAATAAAAGAAAAAAAAAATTCGGCGACAATGTTTTTGTTTCTTTGAAATTGGGTTTCTTCGACATCATCTCTCGATGAACTTCAGCCTCAGTGGACCGTTGGGACTGTACAGTGGATTGATGTGGTAATCCAATTTTTCGTGGTGGTACTCGATTTTGTACGACTGCACGATCTGAAAGCGAAGAAAGTTTGTTAATCGGTTTCATCCGCGATAATAATTAGACCAAAACGCGCGTACGGTACTCGCGCGTTCTTCATCCTAACGTATTCATTAAAGTGTGCATTATGAACATATATTTTCTACGAATGAAGTTTCTATGATTTGCATAGAAAGCGCTAGATTTTTCTTATGGAAAAACCGCGAACATTTTCAGCGACGTAATTTGTTACCTCGCTTAACAAGCGAGAAGATGCACTGAGAAAAATAATCATTTGACGGGCACCCGCAAATAAATATTTAATTGAATCAAATAAATATTTAATTAAATAAAATAAGTATTTAATTAAATCAAATAAGTATTTATTTAAACCAAACAAGTATTTATTTAAACCAAATAAGTATTTATTTAAACCAAATAAGTATTTATTTAAACCAAATAAGTATTTATTTAAACCAAATAAATATTAAATTAAATCAAATAGACATTTATATGTGTCCAGGTCCGTCAAATTAATGATTTTTCTGGGTGCGGTGTCGAGGATCGGGGGGCGTGAGCCGTACCTGAGAGATCTCAAGCGTCGCGGATTAAAATTGTAGGCGGTAAGAGCGAAGGAGTAACTGCGTTCATGCGGTATTAGCCGACGGTATTATCCAGAAGAATAGGTACTTCGAAGACATCGCACGAGCTCTTTCACCGTGACCGTTCTTGGGTTCGCAGCAATTATCGTTATGTTAAATTGCGTTGCTAATAAAATTTAAGTACTATAATAGACACGCAATGGCGACACAATGATGAGATAGGCGAGCCTGCAGAAGGCTCGCAGGAACGATAACAAATTCCTTAATCACTGAGGAAACCATAATGAGCTACGGGAACGCGGTGTGCCAAGCGAGTAATGGTCTGTTACGGCGGTCATTAATCATGGAGCACAGACATTTGCATACATTTATGCCTGTATTTATCGTCGCGTCAGAGATTTTTTTTTTTTCAACATTTTCACAATTTTTCTAATTGTTGAGTTTTGTATATATTTATGCCGACATTTACGGTTGTAAAGGGAACGACCCAATTGCTGACTACCTAAGCTCCGCATGGCATTGAAAATGATAGAAGTATGTTAAAAACAGTGGATGTATTGAAATGACTGGTATTATAAAAACGTTTAGAGTCTCAATTAATTAAAGCACGTATTATTTTATTATTTTTGAGCATTTTTAAAATAATAAACTCAAAATGTGCACACTGTTGTAAATGACCCGATTAGTGTCCTACACACAAAAAATAATTTTTTGACGGCCACCGTTTAATTGGTTTAAGTAAAATATTTATTTGAATTAAATAAATTATTTATTTCATTTAAGTAATTATTTACTCAATTTAAATAAATATTTATTTAAATCCATTAAATATTTTGTATAAAATATTTGGGTCTTTCATCTTGTCAACAATTTTTTTTATTCTTCAAATTAAATATTTTTTCATTTCTTTTTAATTCTTAAAATAATTGTTTTAATTTTTCTAATTTCCTTTTTTTAGATAAAAAAAAACGAAATATTTGTGTATGCCCCGTCTTTTGCACGACCGTTGAACAGACGAAGGTTTTTCTAATAGGTAGCCAAATAATCACAGAAAATCCTTTTGCATAGAAGCTTTTTGCACGATAGTACACAAGGAAGTTACGTGAAAATTTCGATTTTCACGCGCTTTTTCCGGACATGCACACAGCTTTCACTTTCTGGGAACAAAGTGAAGTATGTTGCTGATTACCTTGCTGATTACGATGATCATTTCAAGTTCAGCGAATCGTCGCCCGAGGCACATTCGTCTGCCGTAACCGAACGGCAGCGATGCAAATGCGTGCCTTGCGTCGCTTTCCCTCAGCCATCGCTCCGGGAGGAACTCGTCGCAGCGCGGGAAATACTCTTCTTGATTGCTAATCACATAGTGTTGAAATATCACCTGTATCTGCGGGCGTTGTAATTATGAAATCAATAACGTATGTTATTCATAGCGACAACCGATTCGCCCCCGTTTGGCCGACAATCCGGCATACCAACCAATAATTTTTATTTGTACAAAAAGTGTATTTTTAATTTTTTACGCACTCCTTTCGGTACTTGGAAACCTCCTATCGTCGTTTCCCTCGTCGTGCACCGTCCGTTGCCGATCACTACCGGGCGCATCCTGATGGAAAAGAGCGACCGCGAAAAAACGAGGAAAAAAAATCATTCAATTCGAAAAATTTTGGTAATTTTTAACCGACATAAGGGATAAATTTAACTACGATTTTTGTATGTTTACGACACAACAAGCAATCTGCGAAAGGTTTTTAGGCCACCGAATTTCGACATTTTCTCATACATGCTTGAAGCCGGTCAAACTATAATGGATTCAACAATATTTATCATTCACAATCTTCTCTTCTCCGATCTTTTTTTAAATTATCAGTATCGAGTTAAATTTCTCTTGAAAGTTCTTTCGACACGATCGATCCATTTTCGTTTTTGTTTCGAACCGGAAAAAAGTCACTTCTGATCTGAAAGTCTCATCTTTCGACCGAAAATACGTTACTTCCGGTTTGAAAATTTCATTTTTCGACCGAAAATAAGTCACTTTCGGTCGAAAAATGAGATTTTGAAACCGGAAATGACGTATTTTCCGTATGACGTCACTTCCAATCGAAAAATGAGATTTTCAAACCGGAAGTGATGAATTTTTCGTATGACGTCACTTCCGGTCGAAAAATGAGATTTTCAAACCCGAAGTGATGTATTTTTTGTATGACGTCAGTTTCGATTAAAAAAATCAGATTTTCAAACCGGAAGTGATGCAATCTATAGTAAAGCGCCAAATAAACCGTACGCAACAGTTCGCTCGATAGGATTCGGAATAGTGAACATGAATTTTTAACAGACAAAAAAAGTAAATGTTTCCCGAATAAATTTTGGCGGAAAATATAAACAATGTTTTTTGGTATTTTTCTTTACGCACCTCATAGTTTCTTTGATGCAAGCCCTGAGGTATGGAAGCTTGTCCACGTGCTTACGATCGATTTGCATGTCCTCAACCGGAAGTTCGCGCTCTATCTCGTCGTGAAGAATCGCCTGCTTGCTCGGATGGCAAGCGAGATGATAGAGCACCGAAGCCACGGCGTTTGCGGTCTGCACGGAAGAGAGATTCGTAATTATTTTGCACGAAAAAAAATGTTTCCTCTTAGAAATGGCACGATAATAGTTAGAAATGTCCGACATCGCGAAAATCCCACAGACCGTGTCTATGCCGACCAGAAACAAATCGAGAGCGAGAATCGTCGCCGTCTTTTCGTTCTCATTTCCGTCCAATTTCAGCACTCGCTCGAGCAGGGAAAGCTCTTTGCGCTCCCCTTCGTGTTCCATCGTTCTCGCTCTCTCCAGAGCAATTTTCGTGTACTTCGAAGTGAAACTGCAAAGGTAGGTCACAGGTCACAGACATCCCGACCGACATAAACGTAACGAAATTAAGTATATTTTTGTAAATAAATTTTAAGGAAAATACAAAGCCATATTTGCTGAAAATAAAAAATAGAAACCTTTTTTTTTTTAGATTCTTGAACTTGTAATATTTTGAAAAAAAATTTACAAAGACATCCCGACCGCCATAACCGCATCGAAGTAAAGTATATTTTTTGTAAACAAATTTTAAGTAAAATACACAGTCGTATTTGCTGAAAATAAAAAAATAGAAACCTTCTGTTTTTTTTAGATTCTTGAACTTGTAATATTTTGAAAAAAATGTACAAAGACAACCCGACCGACATAACCGCATCGAAATAAAGTATATTTTTTGTAAACAAATTTTAAGTAAAATACACAGTCATATTTGCTGAAAATAAAAAAATAGAAACCTTCCGTTTTTTTTTAGATTCTTGAACTTGTAATATTAAAAAAAAAATGTACAAAGACAGTTCATCAAAAATAGAATATTCTTGTACGTATAAAAGTTTTGAGACACAATATTTTTTTATATTGATACGTCTATCTGCTAGCTTAAAAACGAGAGGCGACAAAAATCTTTAAAAATGCCAGGTACTCACACTACATTCCGAACTATCAGTTTGATCTAAGAGGGTCAGGGTTTCGGGTCGTTCTACTTGACGTGGAATGCCTCATACACATTGCCAATATTTCAAAATATAGTCGGCAAATGCAAATTTTCATGAAAAATATATTTCATAAATTTTTTAAATATATATTTGAAAATATTAAAAATATACTTTATTTTTCACGTGTGTTTAGGTATTTTCTACTTTTAGGTTTAGAATGTGTGGTTTTATCTCGTAAAAATAGAACGGTCCTCGCATACTTTACGATCGTGTCCAGCGCCTCGACGTATTGACGCCACGTGGGTGTCGGAAAGACTTTCCAAAATGGAATTTTCAACTCCAGAATACCGACATTCGTGAAGAACGTGTGAACGGCGTCGATCAATCTTTGCGTCTCGAGATTCGCGTCGTCGTCCATGCAACCGAGCCTCGTGTCCAGAGCAACGCGCGCGATGGCTACGCATACCGAAAAATAGTAATTGGACAATTCGATAATTACAAAAAAAAAAAAAATACATTATTTGGATTTTGTTCCAAGGGACTCACATTCGAGAGACCACTTGTTAATTTCATTTAGAAAATTGCCCGGAACTTCATCCCTTTCATCTCGTATAGCGTTTATTCTGGAAGGGAAAAATTATGTCTATCGAATCAACGAGAAAAATTGCTGCATATCTATGCAACAATTCCTGCAATTGCTGGTTCCAGATATGCAAAGAATAACGAATTATATTTGAAGAGTGTATACCAAAAATTACTATGCAAATTTGAAAATTTAGCATAACAATAATTTCAAAATGTTATGAACAAATTCATAAAAAAATAAAATAGTTTTATATCAATTATGGAGAATGAATATTTTCAGCACCCTTGATAAGCTTATGCCATCGAGAAGTGATAGATAGATAGATAGATATCACTTATTATGCACGCACAAAGAATACACAAATAGCATACGATTAATTAACCGAATATAAGCAAAATAACGGAAAAACCGATAGTACAACAAAAACTCATGAAACTGAAAAATCCAAGATAAGGAAAAAGAAAGTAAAGTAAAGTGTCTGCAATTCCCTCTCATTTCATTGAAACCAATGCGAAGTGAACTATTCGCAAGAACTACCTCAACAATGTCGAAGACATACGATAGTGAATTTTCTCCGCGACCGAGTGCATTCTTTGGTGTAATTAACAGTAATTGCGCACCTTCTGACGAATGCCGAGCTGGCTTCTTCGATTGCGCCGATGTACATGTTCGCCGTTCTCGGCTGGAGCATCACTTGCTGGACTTTGCTGCGAAAATGGTACCAGCTTTCACCGTGGCTGGGACGGAGAACACAAAAGAATCGTTACGTACAGAATGTCCCCTCGCATATGTGCCTCGGAAACAATGAGAAATCGCAAGGTGTCATTTGCAGCAAATGCGTATATTAAACTGATATAGTAGCGGCGTCAAGCGATGCGTGCAAAACGCTCCGCCGAGAATGGCACTTATGGTCACTCACACTGCGATGACTCCGGCGACGTTCGTACCGAAAAAATCTTTCCTCAGGACGTGCTTGTAATAATCCAGGGAGGGCATGGAGGGACGAAGAGGCATTTTTTCCTCCTGCCGAAAAATCCTCTCGATTTCGTTGGCGTCGTAGAGAAACACCATGTCCGGTCTACCCAGAAGTCCCTCGACCTTGACGATGCTTCCGTACTGCTTGTGCAGCCGCATGGAAACTTTGTCAATCTCCTCGATGTTGAAGTCACCTGTGACATTTTTATTTTACCCGTCACGCACAGTGCAAGTGACACGTAAATCACGCGATCAATCGAGTTAAAGTAAAGAACCCGAAATCTAAAAAAAAATGTATGTTGTGTTTATAGGTAATGTAATAGCGGTAAAAAGTTCTATGTGCTCTATACATTTTTTACATTTCCGCCGGATATATAATCGACAAATGTGAAACATTAAAAAAATATATGTCCGATGTACAGATAAATTCTAATATAGATTATGTTTTACATACCGGTGCGATATATGAGTCGATAAAAATTTATATATCTCTATATCTGTATCTATCTATATATTCTATATTTCTATATTTGTATTTATTATATGTGCGATCGAAATATTGATTTTCGATGGTAGAATTGTTTGTTCCCAATCACGCGGAGAATTGAAAAAGTGGTTGAAAACTGGTTTACGAGAAAACTGTTTGACCGCATTACTTTTGACAAGACTCGAAAAATTCTTCATTGAGGTCCTCAAATGATAGATTATTGTATTGATGATATATTAAAAAATAAAAATTGTCATTGATATAGGAAAGAAATCGCAAAGTATTTCCAAGAAATGTTATCACCCAGTACCGTAAAAAAAGTTCCTATTTTTTACATCAGGTTATTGTCCACAAATGCCCACAATTTTTTATTCATTAATTTTCCGATCGCAATCTACTTTTACGCACAAAAGTTCAAACTAAAATTGTTAATGACATAGGAAATAACAGGACAAACAGGTTTGCATATTCAAGTCTGACCAAACAAGTCTGTCAAGTTTATATTAAAAAAAATACTTTTCCGCAACTTCGTATTCCGATTTTACGTAATCATATTTTTCTGTACTGGGCTCGGAATTTATTGATAGATTGGAAATATCGATTATCGCATATGCTTCATTCCTTCAAAAACTATCGAGATAGTCTTTCAAAACTGGTTTAAGAGAAAACCGCGTGAGCGAACTCGTTCTATTACGGCTCGAAAAAATTCCCCATAAAAATCCCCATTATTGACAAACATGTTGATTCGAAAAAAAAAAAATGATCACCGATATAGGGAATGAATCGCCAAGTATTTCCAAGAAGTGGAATCGCCCTTGGGCCAGGAATTTCCGAGTAGGGCAGCACCGAGCAGATTCGCTCTTCAACTTCCGGTACGGCAGTCGATCGATTTCTTCGGACGATCGAAGCTCCGTTTCGGCCAAATCGGCATTGACCCTGCAAATTCTTCCTTAACACTCCAATCGTGTTGCGCGACATATCGTTATCCGGAAGCGACGACTATCTCGCACCCAATTTCAAAGTTCACTTCACCTCGCGCACTGAAAAGACACCAAAACTACCGATCTATGCTCGTCGAGTCGAAGACCGATTTACAGATCGAATAAACTCCGGCAGCAAAACAGGCAGCGAGGAAAAATTGCAAATTTCATAAATCCTTTAATCGAGAAATTGCGTTCGGGAGATCAGCAATTTTTTTTCATCCACAATTTTTTAAAATTATTATTGCTTTTATTATTGTCCGCGCCGCCTCGAACGGAGCGCGTGTTCGTGATGTTTTAGTATGACCCGCTTTGATGCCTGTTCCTTAGGTTTACCGGGAGAAAGAATCACAGTCAAGAGGGTGGGAGAAGGCTAGAGTAGGAGCTACATTTGACGGTCATAGAAATAATTTTTTCTTAATGCCAGAAGAGGAGGAGTGCTATTGGGTTTTACTTTGAAGTGGTCTTACCGGTTTTTTCATCCGTGCCCTATTATCGTTCATAGCGTCGAGAAGAATCTAACATGGCGCGCTGATGAAATCGATCACCGAAAGTGACGCAGGTGTATGAAGAGTGTGTAAGCAGCGCTCTTACGACCTTCTGGCATTATGAGGCCGACGAAGTGAGCAGAAATATTTGGGTAGTGATCTCAGCCCGTTCATTCCTTAAGACTTTCATGCGATCGTTCCTAAAACTCGATTTCGTCATCGTTTGGGACAATTATTGTTACTTATTTTTATTTGGATAATAATATTCAATTAGTATAATCATCATTTATTAGTATAACAATTATTAATAGTATAATAATTGTTAATAGTACAATTATTGTTAATCGTACAATTATTGTCAATAGTACAATTATTGTTAATCGTACAATTATTGTTAATAGTATAATTATTGTCAATAGTACAATTCTTGTTAATAGTACGATTATTATTAATTTGTGCGATTATTTTTAACTAGCGGTTATATTGGCTCGCGCGCTGGTGTGGATCGCACGGTTCATGCGATGGAATTTCTGAATTTCAAAATACATTCTATAAGCTGTAAAAATCAAAACTCCGGAATTACAGCGTGTAGGATTAAATTTCGGAATTTCGAAATCCATTGTATATGCTATAAACATTGAAGTTCCGACACATTTAATGCACTTCGAAAAAATTGGAAAGTAAAGAAAAATTTTGCGACGTCACCTCCGGTTTGCACTTTTTAGTTTTCCACCGGAAGTGACCTTGTAGAGCAAAATATCAAATTTTTCTCTGTAACGTCACCTCCAATACAAAACTGAGATTTTTAAAACGAAAGTGAGGTCATAAAAAAAAAATTAATAGCGACGTCGTAAAAAAAAAGAATTCCTGTCGGAAATCATTTTATCGAATGCGGATTTTCGAATTATAACGTAAAGCCTGTTTGCCGACCGTGGTAAAGTGACCGACCGTTGGTAGGTCACTTTACCAAATGTAGGAATCTGTATTACCAAATGAGTGATTTAGTGTCTGTCGGATCGTTGGGTGCATCACCAATGACCTATTGTATCTTCTCCGTTGATGTTTTTTTGATGCTGCTCAATGAACATTAGATTTTCATTTTTTCCAGCTCTAGTCTTTTTTTAAATTTCACATTAATTTTTTTAATAAAATTAAATGAACGAGTTGCTATAAAAAAAAAAAATCGCAGGTAGAATGCTCAAACGCGTCGAGCTGGCCGCGACCCTTCCGAGGAAACGAAATCAGTTTGGTTCCAATCCAAAGTTAAATTCGACTTCTCCGGACAACTTTCTTTTTTTTTGTAAATGAAAATTTGACTACAACGATCTCATAAATTTGCAATAATTAAAAATAAATTCTTATGGCAGTGTATTTGTCAATAATATATTTTTATATTTTCTTAGTGGTCGATCGAAAGAAATCTTCGGTACGTCGAAAAGGGTTATCACGGGGATCTCCGACCCGCGGGTGTGTACCCGGATGAAAAGAGAAAAATGTAAATTAGCCGAATGCCTGAGTCGCACACCTCCACCTATAACCAGTTAACTCTCATTATGTATGCGCCTGGCATCATTTCACTCCGTACAATGACGCGTTCGAGAAATAATTCAGAAGGAATCCGGACGGCGTCCGAGGCGGGGACCATTCGATTGTCCGGATTCAATTTCGATCCTCGATTCAATCGAAAGTATTCCCTGATCGGCTGCGAATCCTCGACCGCATTGAACGTAACGAGAAAAGCGTGAGACAGTGGTGGAAAAAAATCCTTGAAAAAAAAAAAAAAACCTTAAAATAGGTAATCGATAATCGTTCAATTGTCCGGTTCAATATCGATCCTCGATTCGATCGAAAGTATTCCCTGATCGACCGCGAGTCTTCGGCCGTATTAAAAGTGACGAGAAAAGCGTGAAATAGTGGTATAAAAATATTCATAAAAAATAAATAAAATATAAAATACCTAATCGATAATAGTTCAATTGTCCGGATCAATATCGACCCTCGATTCGATCGAAAGTATTTCCTGATCGACCGCGAGTCTTCGGCCGTGTTAAAAGTGACGAGAAAAGCGTGAAATAGTGGTATAAAAATATTCGTAAAAACTAAAAAATATATAATACCCTAATCGATAATAGTTCAATTGTCCGGATCAATATCAATCCTCGATTCGATCGAAAGTATTCGATGATCGGCCGCGAGTCCAAGACCGCAATAAAAGTGACGCGAAAAGCGTGGAATAGTGTCGCAAAAATATTCGTAAAATAAAACGCAAAGTACGAAATCGATAATAGTTCAATTGTCTGGATTCAATATCGATCCTCGATTCAATCAAAAGTATTTCCTTATCGGCCGCGTTAAAAGTGACGACTCTTCTGCCGCGTTAAAAGTGACGCGAAAAGCGTGAAATAGTGGTATAAAAATATTTAAAAAAAAAGTTAAGTACCTAATCGATAATAGCTCAATCGGCCGAATCAATATCGACCCTCAATTCAATCAAAAGTATTCCCAGATCGGCCGCGAGTCTTCGACCGCGTTAAACGTAAGGAGAAAAGCGTGAAATAGTGTCATAAAAAAATGCATTAAAAAAAGTAAACTACCTCATCGCCAATCGTTCAATTTGTATTGTTATAAAAAAATATTTAAAAAATTGCATTTTCTCTAGTTCTACAAAAAAAAAAAAAAAAAAAATCTGCGATTATCTCCGCGCGGTATTTCGATCGCGGAAAAACCGGTTATCCGAGAAACCAGGTTGATGAAAGAGGCAAGGACTCTGGGAGGAACCAGTGTGAACGCTCAAAATTTTTCAGTCATCTCGAACACACCGAGAGATCCGAATCGCCAAGGTCGAATGAGCACACACACCGTCAGCTGTCCTGAGTTGTTGCCCACCTGAGCCCCATGTGTTGTTTCTTCGTTGAAATTATAACTGGAAGTCAGTGGTCTGTCACGTTTGCTCACCCGCGGCGGTGAATTTCGAGGCTGCCGCGAGTGGTTTGCCGAGCGGTGCTATAAAAACAGTATAAAAACAGCTAGTCAAAAAATTATTTCTCGGACATCATGATCGTCATTCGCGGCGGGAAGGCAACTCGTGAGTGATATTGTCTCCGACGAACAAGTGTTATACACCTGTGACCAGTGCAGCGCGCCTCCGTCATGCCTCGACTTCCGGTCCCGTCCGCATTGATTCACGCGGCGATCTTACTGATCACGATTACGGCCGGAAGTTACGCCGAAGAAACGCTTCTCGATGCGGACGTCGATCATCGGAACGCACATGTCCCTCATGGAAATGGCATAATAGCTTCGCGACAACGCGACATCGAGACATTCGTAAGTCGTTTCGATCCCCTAGAGGGAATGACACACAGGATCGGTACTGGCCGACGCCGGTTCGATAACTTGCCGACGCTGGTTCGGTACTGGCCAGCGCTGGTCCAGTACTGGTCCAGTACTGATCCAGTACTGGCCGACGTTGGTCCGATACTGGCCGACGCTGGTTCGATACTGGCCGTCAGTGTGCTGATACTGTCCCGGTGTGGAGAATTTTACGAATTCGACTCGCCCGCGGCTTTGATCGGCGGGAACTGTTGTGTAATCGAAAAGATTTTTTTTTTTTAGGTCGAACTAGTGGAGGACGCAGGATACGTCGCCGAGGAACACGACGTCACTACCGAGGATGGTTATATATTGATGATACACAGAATCCCCGGTGGTCCGAAATCGCCGGTTTCGCGCGGAAAACAACCGGTCATACTCATCCACGGACTTTTCGCTGCCTCCGATATCTGGGTACTGCGAGGACCCGAACACGATCTCGGTAAAGTACTCATTAAATCGTGTGCACGCCGACCCGGCGTTGGTGAACACGATCGGTATGCAAATTTCGCTATTTTTTAGAACCGATGTTCTGGTTTCATTCCATTCCAGTGACTCTGTAAGATAGCGAAGGCGCCGCTCCACTGTAATACAATTTTTTGCTGCCTACCTGGGCTTCTGTCTATGGACCAAACAAACTTTCATCTGATTTTTTTACAACTTTCGTTTATGTTGACATTTTTTAAAATTTAGACCTTATTTCTATTTTGACGTTGTGTTTTTCGACATTTTTTTTCATTTTTTTTTCATGTTTATGGTAAAGTACCAGAAAGGATGAATAGATTAATTTGTAATAAAACACCAAAATTATATTTTATATTTTGAAGATACACGGAAAGTGTCGATGCAATCCGAAGCCTTTCTAAAAAGTTATTACGTTTTCGGACAGAGAGACAGGGATAAAGAAATACGAAAATTTTTCTATATCATAATGTGAAGGTCCACATTTTATTTTTTATTTGTTTATTTTTTTATTACAACACTTTCTATTTCTACATACTTCGAATGTCATGAGAAAGTAAAAAAATAATGATAGTGTTTTTGTTGCAGCGTACCAATTGGTGGACCATGGCTACGACGTATGGGCGCTCAACGCTAGAGGGAACTATTACGGGAAGCGGCACAAATACTTGTCGACCTCCGAGCCATCATTTTGGAGATTCAGGTAAAGTGATGAGGGTGAGTAGCCTCGGAAGTTGACGGAATTTAAATTACTTTTCATACATAATTAACTGGATCCGATATGTGTAATTTTTTTGTGGGCTCATTCTGCAATGACACGAGATGAAAAATAATTAAAACCGAATTTTCAATCGACAATGAACCCACTAAAAATGTTCGTATGAAAAATAATGAAAAGCAATTTTCAACCCAGCGACCAGATTCACTCGCCGAATATTTCTCAATTGTGACACAAATAATTCGACCGCTGTATAGTCGACTCCGAAATTGGGGCATTTTTTTAATTCACCGAATAAGTCGCACCAATCGATTTGTTTCACGGATACATTTCTGTAAATGGAAAAATTGGCATAAAAATTCTCGTCTTAATTTTTTTAATCGTACAATAAAGATCTTAATCGCATAAAAATTAAAAGATAAAAATAAAGAAAATAAATGTGCAACCGAGCAACCAAATTCACTCGTCCGATACATCTCAATCGTGACGCAAATAATTCGACAGCTCGATGGTCTTTTTTTAATTCACCCAACGAATGGCACAAATCGATTTCTTTTACGAATCCATTTTTGTGAATGAAATAATAGGCATAAAAAATCTCGTTTCAAACACCTTCATTTTTATTAATCATTCACTAAAAATCTTATGTGCATAAAAACAAAGAGATGATAATGGACTAATTATTGATATTTTTCAACGAAGGTTCGACCGATAGGTGATAGATGATGCGAACTTTGTTTTTGTAGTTGGCACGAGTTCGGGACTTTTGATACGGCGGCATCGATAGATTACATATTATCAGTAACGGGTATGCAGCGAGTCTCCTTGGTGGGTCACTCGATGGGCGGCACAGTAGAATTGGTCCTGCTTTCTACCAGACCGGAATACAACGAGAGAGTGAACGTCGCCCTGACCTTTGCGCCGGTGGTGCTTTTCACCCACGCCTTGCGTGGGCCGATCGTCAGATTCGGCATTCGATATGGAAAGCAGATTGAGGTAAGCCCGAAAAACCCGCGAAATTCACGGCGTGATATTAAGGGGATGCTGGACCTTCCTGTTTTAAGGAGGGAGTCTCGCTGCGCGTTGACTTCGCATAAGTTCGACAACAATAAGAGAAAATTGCAAGTACCTCTGGATGGTGTAAAAAACTGAAAAAAATCATGTATACTAAAGGTACTGAGAGGATGAATTTTGCATAATAATAATTGCAAAATGTTATTAACAAATTCATCAAAAAATTAATTGGTTAACAAATTACCCGGCAACGAAACTTTTTTTTTATGAAATTACTTAAAAATCTGAAAAAATTCATATTATGTTATGTATTAATACCATAAACAATTCGGCGTGCATTCGAAAATAGGAACGGCGATTTCTTCGAATCTTACAGGACTGTATTAATAACACAAACGATTCGGCGTGCACTCGAAAATAGGAAGCATTTCACATACCTTTAATTTCATCACGATTTTTTTTGTTATTCGTGATATAGGAGGCTCTGAGGCTCCTCAACAAATTCGAGGTGTTTCCGCGGGATGAAATGGATCTGACCTCCTATGTTCTGTTCTGCCAACGTCCGAGCGTTCAACCCTTTTGCCAGAAAATCGCTTGTTACCTCTTCGGACTTGCTAACTGCGAGGCCATCGACGCGGTAAGACAAGATCATTCAAATCCGGTGGGGTAAAAGTGGCGGATATGGCCCGGTTCGTATATCACTGATTTACGTGTTAACTGCAATGGTCCATATTCGTCACTTTTACGCGAAGCGAAGTTCAACGTTTCAAAGTTCAGGTATCATTCAACAAACATTATTGCCCAAAAACGTCTACCACTTTCTTCTTCTTGACAATTTTACCATTTTTTAAAGTTATGACACTAATTGCATAATACATATATGTATATATGATATATAGTTATATATACTAATATATACTAAATCGTTCTTGTATATGTATTGGTTTGAAAAATGGGGTTTCAAACCGGAAGTGAGGTATCACCGGTATAATTTTACTTCCGGTCGAGAATTTAAATACTTCCGATTTTTAAATTCAACACACAAACCTGCAGGTGTAGCTCGTTGATATAAAAAAATAGTAAAATTAACGAGACCAAGAAGAAAATGGTGGATCTTTGCGGAAACGTCTGCTGAATGTACAACTTTTTTTTCTTGCTGTAATTGAGTAATGTCAAATTGACACTTGAAATCGAATAAAACTCTTGTACACAGACAATTTTAATGATTGATAATTGAGGAAGAAGAAATAATAAAAGTAACTAAAATTGATATAAATTATGCGACTAGTTGAGAGTCCGTGATCGGCAAAACAAACATTCTTGTTACGATCGTGCGTCATAGGTAGTCGTAGAGGTATAGAGAAATTAAGAAGTGATTTGTATGATCGATGATCCACAGTCGATGCTGCCGCGCCTGGTGAAGCACTATCCGCAAGGCACCTCCGTCGAGACCCTGCAGCACTACAGGCAGATAGCAATGAGTGGTGAGCCGCATCGGAACAGCGGAGAGCGGGGTAAAATGGAACAGTGGAGCAAAACGGGACAGTGAGGGTAAAACTCAATTTTCCAATAATTGTTGGATGACCCATTTTGTCCCAACGATTTTCCCAACATCCGGATTTTCAAACCCGTTTTGCCCCGCTGTGCCATTTTACCCCGCTCTTCTCTACGTCACACAGCGACTCTTCTACTTTTGGAACTATAAATCACATGTTATAAACCAATGATTGGGGCTTTTTTTTTAAAGAATTTCTAATAATTTTTTCTCCACATGGATTCTGAGATACTGGAGCTTAAAGTTATGTAAATCAGCATCAGCTGCACATGGTGTTGCGTGAAAAGCAACAATTATTTTTTTAATATATATTTACAGACTACTTTATTAGATTTTTTTTAATAACATTAGACCATTATTAGGGATGCATAAACACTTTGAAGCATTTAAAAAAATTATTTTTCATTCCATTTTAAAATATGAAAACGTCAAAGCCTAAAGAATCTCTTGAAATATTTCGTTGAAAGTTTTCATAAAAATCCATCAAGCCGTTGTTGAGATATCAGGAACACCGATTTTGAAAATCACCCTTCGAGAAAAAAAGACTCAAAATTCGAACGCTCCGCCACTTTCCACATAACGTTCTCTAAAGTTCGTAATTCGTTGAATTCCGACATAAAAATTTAACTGAATATTCTTCATACTATAAACTATTACAATTATTTTTTACGGACATTTGAACTGGATATTCTTCATACTATAAACGATTAGAATTTTTTTATCGACATTTTAACTGAATATTTGTTATACTATAAACAACTGGAAATTTTTTTTTTTTTTTGTAAATCGAAATATGACTGGCGTAATGTATTAACACACGCCCGTGCTGTAACGATAATCCATAACGAAACAGCCTATATTCCGAGGGAGCTCGTAATGACTCGGCGCGATTTTTCCCCGCAGGAAAGTTTCAGCAGTACGACTTCGGTCCGACGAGCAATTATCTTCGCTACAAGAGTTTCGCCTCGCCGGAGTACCCGCTGGAGAACATAACGGCACCGGTGGTTCTCTACTACGGGCCGAACGATCCTTACACGACGAAGAAGGTCAAGGATGCTCTTCCTGTTCTCGTATAAATCTGCACGCGAGTCAGATATCTCTCGTCTTCGCACGCGGAAAGCGCTAACGAACCTTATATTTTATCTTTTTCAACACGCAGGACGTGCAAGCGGTACAAATGAAAATACCGAGTGCGACCTCGAGGGAAATTCCTTACTCGAATTTCGGACATCTGGATTTCCTTTTTCTGAACGAAACGAAGAAGCTGCTCTACGACGACGCCGTCGAGTTGCTGAACGAGCACAGAGACGCGGAGTCCAATGGACTTCAGTCGGACGCCTTTTCGTGATCGACACGTTCTTCGCCCACGAATGATTTAGTGTGAAGAAAAAAAATGAACGATTTACCCAATCGAACGAGACGTGCTGCTCGAGAGACATTACAGGCTGTGACGATCGGACGATCAACGATGTTTGTATTTCGCCTGTTGCGAGGGCACTTCTTGCCGATAGCGAAAGGCTTTGACTTCTTTTGTTTACGACAAAAGACGCTAATGCTTGCAATTAATTGTTATCTTCCGTGCCATCGAGGAGACCAGACTGAGAAAAATCGGGGATGGAGCGAACACATATGAGAGGTTGACCCAAAAAAATCGCCATTGAGCTGACCACATTTGTTTGGGTCAACCTCTCATGTGTGTTCACTCGATCCCCGATTTTTCTCTCAGTGCACTCTTCAGCGTTATTTTACGAATATTTCGTTTCTTTTTGTTTCAACGACCTTTCGTTGAGGCGACGAACTATTTAAACTTTGCGACACGGATTACAAACTGATCCAAGGCCCTGTACGGGAGGGGTCGAATGATGTCGATGAGGCGAGCACTGTAAA
Organism: Ichneumoninae sp. A BG-2022a; assembly: GCA_030522665.1. Classification (NCBI taxonomy): domain Eukaryota; kingdom Metazoa; phylum Arthropoda; class Insecta; order Hymenoptera; family Ichneumonidae; species Ichneumoninae sp. A BG-2022a. The sequence goes on from JAPYZC010001047.1 coordinate 25,651, forward strand.
AAAATTGGAAATTTAATGCACCGAACTGCAAGTTTTTATGCAAAAACTGATACGTTAAATTAATGTACAGGTGTGAAGAAAAATTAATATACTTTTTCATTGAAATTAAAGTAAATTATTAATATTAAAGTACTTTCATGTGGGTTTTTTTTTTGGTTGTGGTCGCAATTTGCTCCGTTGAGACGCAGGCCTTGTGGCCCATTCTATACCTCGCCCTAATTGTTCACGTTGTGTTCGTTAGACATGACTGATAGGCGTTACTCGTATCTTCTCCTCTTTCGTCATTGATTTTTTTTCGCACCTCGTTAAAGTACTTTCACAGTAAAATTAACGAAATTTATTAAAAATAAATTATTTCCAATGTTTTTAATACACTGAACATTAATTTCATTAGAATTGTACATGGAATGTAATATACCAGTTTTGACATAAAAACTTCCAGTCCAATAAATTAAATTTCATACGATTTTTTTGTACAGTGAGCTTGATCGATCGATCACTCAGAAGAGAATTACGCCAGCTGCTTCCGAACGAGAGAAGAAATGACTTTTTTCCACCCATTATTTAAATAAATTATTTTTCAAGAAATCGATCGTATATATTTTTTTTAATGCTTATTTTATAATTTTTTCGCATATGCTATTTCTCCCTGCGGATATTTACTTGCGTCATAGCTTAGCGTCGCCGCGCGCAAACAATATGACTGCTCATAGTTCGGTTCCTCGCGCGAAGGTCCTTTTAATTTCAAGGTAAGACAATATTATACAACTTGCGTGCAAAATAAATTAAAGACTGCTTACTTTCCGGTCATACATTTGTTATATTCTAAAGCCATAAAAGGCAAGAATGGCTAAATAAATAATTAAAAAAAATACTTTCCGGTCGTGCGAGGTTTCAAGTTTGGCAGAAGCGTGAAAAAAAAAGCGTGAAAAAAAACTATCGCCACTTTTTATCATCGCATAAATAACTACGCACTATCGCAATTTTTGTTATTTTCGCGATACAGATTGTTCCGTTGGAATTTCTTTATTTTCATTGTATCCGCGCATTGGACCTTAGAACTTTCGTGTCCCGATCGTAAAACACGATGAGTACGTTGTCGCGGAGCGGGCCGACGATAAGAGGGCCGATTAAACGGCAACGTGCAATTTAAAGAGACCAGTCGGTCGAAGACGCGCGAACGATCATTGATGCTCGCCGGGGAATCGTTAATTTCTGTAAGGTCAAATTTTTCGGCAGTTCGACGATTCGCATACCCGCGTTACCGGAATTAGCGAGTACAGTGATATGACAAGGCGTCTCTGGATTTCCGCTCTTCTGTGCGAGCTACTGGGGCTCGTGTTTGCGATCAGGGATCCGGGGATCGACGCGAAATTGGTAAGTTTTGAGAATTAAATTTTTTCGTTTAGGCGATGTGACGTCCAGCCCGCCGAGCCCGAGCTCAGTCGGTAACGAATCGGAATTTCTCTATTTTCTTTGAGAATATTAACATTATGAACAGATGCAAATTACGGTTTTTCTCTACTACGCTAAAAAGGCCCACTGAGAAAAAGGATTGTATTTTCTACTATAGGGGAGAGTGGGGCAAAATGGGGCAACGGGGCAAAACGGGGTTTTTGGGCAAAACTAAGTTTTCCAATCATTTTTGGATCGGACAAGGTGGCAAAACTGGGCAGAAAAGCCTGATATATCCGATAGGGTGAATTCGGGCATCCAAAAATTATTAGAAAATGATGTTTTGCCCAAAAACCCCGTTTTGCCCCGTTGCCCCATTTTGCCCCGCTCTACCCTACCAATAGTTCCCAGGTGGAACGTCTATATAGTTTTTGATGGTATAGGGTAAATGTGGGAAATATGGCCCGGTCCGTATATAATTGATTTACGTGTTAATCGAGGTGGGCCATATTCACCACTTTTACCCTATATTCAATTTGTTAAAATATAATTATAGTTGTATCCATGATTTTTTGTCACTGCCGTAACTATAAAATGTAAACGTTCACCCTGGAAACTATTTTTTATGGTAAAACGTCAGAATTGTCGTATTTACTATGTCATTTTTTCTCAGTGCCCTATTTCATGCCCACAACGGGGGTAGAAAGTGGCCAATTCTTGATGAGCAGGAGGAAATAGTTATTTTGTAATAGGTACATGAAAAGCGGTGTTTTTCGTGGAGTTTTGCAGGCCGAAAGTGGCTAATTTCAAAGCAATATAGAAAAGGTGCGTCGCGCATGCGCAGTTCGCGATTGTTTCGCTTTCGTCCCTTCGGATTTCACTTTCGTCCCAAGGTAGGAAAAGTTGTAAGACGATTTTGCGACGTAAGAAATTGTCACTTATTTGAATATACGAACCTGTCCTTTTATTACCCTTGTCATTGACAATTTTAGTTTGTTTGTAAAACCAGAAAATTAAGGAATAAAAAATTGCGGACATTTGTGGACAATAAGTTGTTGTAAAAAGTACAAACTTTTTTTTACTGTGTAGCATAATATACTATTCCCTGCTCCTGCCGGTTCCCCGAGGAAATGCAGTTCTCTTTTTCCTCTGCGTTTTTGGCCGTTTTTGGCCTTTTTTGATCGGTACAATCGAATCGATTTGTTAACGCGTCGCTCTCGCAATCGCAGGAACGACTGGTGCGAAGTTTCGGCTACCCGTTCGAGACTCACGAGGTTGTAACGAGCGATGGCTACATCCTCGGGATGCACAGGATACCTGGCAAGAGGTCGGACAATGGTACGTGTGCTGAAGGTCTGCCACCCGTACTCATGATGCATGGACTACTCGGCGCCTCTCCCGATTGGGTCGTGACCGGACCCAATACGTCGTTGGGTAATTTTTTAACGGGCTGCGGGGAATCCAAAAGTTTTATGAAAAAATGAATTGAAAATTGTAACCGTGTTGTTTCTGCACAATTAGCTTTTCTCATGCATGACCGGGGTTACGACATCTGGCTGGGAAACAATCGTGGAAACACGTATTCGAAAGGACACACGAGCCTCAGTTCATTGAACCGCAAGTTTTGGGATTTTAGGTAACTGTTCTTATACATATATACATATGAATATTTTTTAATTCATTTAAAAAAATTTGTCAGTTTTTCTGCAATTTCAGTTAATTTGGGTGACAAAAACGTGCCATTTTTCAGAATTAAAGTCTCATACTGCAAGGAAATTTGCAATGCTCAAAAAATACGGGTGAACCTAAAAATACTGAAAATACATTAAATATTTGGCCAAGGACGTTCAAATAAATTTTCTGTTGGTACAGCTAAAAGATCGGATAGCTCAAACATTTTTTGAATTATTTCATCAACATATTTTTGAACTATTAAAACATTTTGGAGCTATTAAAATATTGTTAAGCGATTAAAATGTTGTTGAGCTATTAAAATATTGTAAAGCGATTAAAATATTGTTCAGCTATTAAAATATTGTTGCGCTATTAAAATATTGTTGAGCCATTAATATATTTTTGAGCTATTAAAATATCTTTGAGCCATTAACATATTTTTGAGCAATTAAAATATCTTTGGGCCATTAACATATTTTTGAGCAATTAAAATATCTTTGAGCCATTAACATATTTTTGAGCAATTAAAATAATTTTGAGCCACTAAAGTATTTTGTTCGGCCAACGGAATATCTATGTAAACGTTCATGCCGGAATCTGTAGTTGATTCAACCGCATTTTTTTATCGGTATGACCCAGTCTCGCGTCAATTATTTAAATCCTTCGCGATGTTTTTTTCCCAGCTGGAACGAACTCGGTCTCTACGACACTCCAGCCCTCATCGACTACATTCTAGCTAAAACTAATCATCCGAAGCTGTACTATGTAGGTTTTTCGCAAGGCTGCACGCAATTTTACATAATGGGTTCGCTCAAGCCCGAGTACAACGACAAGGTGATACTTGCCTCGGCTCTGGCACCTGCAGCGTACACGGGAAATTTGCGAGGTCTTTTTAAGCCCATCAGCTTTTTCGTCAATTTGGGAAGGGTGAGAATTTGCATGAAAAAAATCGAACCACCTTAACGACAACGACAACTATAATAGCCAATGAATTCGCGAGTAGTTCGCCTCGGAACTCACGGCCTACTTCGAGTTCCTGCCGGACACTACGATGCTCGAGAAGTTCATGGGAATCGTTTGCCGCAAAGGAATGTTCACACAACCGCTCTGCAAATTCTCGATCTTCATGATCGCGGGATTTACTATAACGGAGGAGATGAACGAGGTAAGAATTAAACAACGATTTTTCATACATTTTTATCGTACATTTCGTTCATACATTTTTTTTCATACATTTTTATCGTACCTTTTTTCATACCTTTTTTTCATACCTTTTTTCATAACCTTTTTTCATGCCTCTTTTTCATACCTTTTTTTCATACATTTTTATCGTACGTTTTTTTCACACATTTTTTTCATAAATTGTTTACATACATTTTCTTTCATACATTCTTTTCAAACATAAAAAAAAAGTTAACGAGAATTTCCTTCTACAAATAGATATTCCACGGTAAAAATCTATTTCGCGGGGACAAAAAAATTATTTTATGCCTTTTATTTCTTATTTCTTGTTTACTTTTAATTTTTACGAGGTGCATTATTGGCAATATTCGTAAGTACAATTAATTATATTTTTCCCCTGTGTCCTTCGCATTTTCTTTCCATTCTCTCTTCATCCGTAACTTTCTCCCCGCCGTTGCAGCTAGATCTGCCGCTTTTCCTGCAGTTCGCGCCATCGGGATGTTCGACGAAGCAATTGCTTCACTACGGAATGGGTGTGAAGAATCCCGGTCACTTCAGGCAATACGATTACGGACGATTGAGGAATTACCTGAAGTATCGTTCCTTCACCCCTCCGGAGTATCCGTTGTACAAAGTATCGGCGCCAGTGGCGATTTATCACGGACAGAACGACTGGCTCGCTCACCCGAATGTGAGTTTTTTTTTATTATTGCTATTATTTATCTTGAAATCTCTATTTTCTGGACCAAGTCGACGAAAGTTGTGAAACCGCAAGCCGAGAACATTTTTTATTTTTTTTTGTTGCAACAGCGATGTATATTAATTACCGCCTCCGCGTCACTTCGGGAATACGGTGAATGGATAGAAATTTCACGAGGCAATTAAATCGACGTGTTTATCGTTCTGACCGGCGAATTTCGCAAACCAGTGCACCGGCGACGCGAGTCGAAGGTCGTCGTATCGTCGACTTCGTCCGGATATCCATAGAATGTTTTGCTTCTCATTATATATTAAAAATGAATGATATATATTATATAAATCATATTGATATATAATATTTAATTATATATTGACGATTTAGAAAACGGACATTTGAATTTCCGGATATTTACCTGAAAGACGGCACTTCCGGTTTGAAAAATTAGATCTTAAAATGGGAAACGATGAATTTCTGGTATGACGTCACTTCCAGTCGCAAAATATGATTTTCAATCCGGCAATGATGTATTTCCGGTATGATGTCACTTCCGATTTGAAAAATAAGACTTTCAAACCGGGAAATGACTCATTTCCGGTATGATATCACTTCCGCTCGAAAAATGTGATTTTCAAACGGGAAATGGCGCATTTCTGATATGACATCACTTCCGGTTTAAAAAATAAGAATTTCCAAGCGGAAGTGACGTATTTCCGGTATGACGTCACTTCCGGTCGAAAAAGGATTTTCAAACCCACGCAGAAAAAAAATATCATTGAATCAAGTAAAATTTGCTTGCGGGCTGCCAATGAAGTAAAAACGCTGTTTCAATTCTACTCTGAATTCGTATAATTTCATACCGGATCAAAACGATGACATGTCACCTTGACAGTCTTGCTGTCGTTGTTTCAATATCATATGGAATTGTAAGAATCGATAGTAGAATTGAAACAAACATTTTTTTCTTCGGCAGCCCGCAAGCAAATTGTTTTTTCAGTGCAGGTGACGTAATTCCGGTTGAAAATTGAGTTTTTTCTTGCACACTTTTTTCGTTGTCGTGCACCGCATTATTGTACACAATTCACCGCGACCCACAGAATGTAGCAGAATAGTATAATAGTGGAACAGTTATCAGGATTCTTGAAAATTGGGACAAACAAACAAACACACAAAGAAACAACTTTCGAAAACCTTTCCATATATAAGTTTACGTTTCTGTTACAATATAAAATTTTATCTTATATCATTCCTCAGGACGTGGCGCTGCTCGCCGGTAAATTGCCGAACCTCGTGGAAAAGTTCGAAGTGACGCTGAAACGCTTGAACCACTTCGACTTTATATACGCTAAACACATCCGATCACTGGTTTACGATCGTCTCATTCAGCGCATCGAGAGCTTCTCGTCCGTCACGAACTGAGCGAGCCGCACGTGCTCCGGACTGTGGAACTGTTTGCGAAACTATTATCTGCGAACGATTCGATAACCGACTTTTCCCCATCAACGTAACCGGTCGACTCGTCCCTCTCCTGTCGTTGTCGCGTCGCAACTACACGCGCCGCGAAGAACTTTTATACTTTTCCTGGTTCCGTTTGCAATCGACACTTTGTTTGTAAACAATCGTGAGTTCGAAGCACGAGGTTTTTTCCGTCACCGGTGAAGTTCGCCTCGGTGCATATGTATTGTAGCTGTTACGCATCGTATGCATCTCTTTTTTTATGTTTTAATTAAATTAATAAATTAAATTAAATTATTAAAATTAAATCGGTTTTAATTATGTTTTAAATCCAATAAAAGAAAACAATAAATTAGTGCATAGTTAGTGGCCGATTTACTGCAATGTAGTTTTCAATTGGTGGGAAAGATGCGGCTCGTTATTCTCGACCGACACAAAAAAGTCAAATACATTTTCAATTGTTTCACATTTTTCTTCTGTGTCAAATTTGGAGAAAGGAAAAAAAATCGAAAAATCATCATTTTATTCAGCAATAACTATTCAGCACTTTTTTATTTTGTGTTAAAACAAATTTTTTCACACAGTTCAAATATACATTAAAATATACCTCTAAATTCATTGCCCTCAATTGTTTTTTTCCTAAAAAAAATGTGGAAAAATGCTTTTTTGAGGCTTTGTAAAGTTTGGACTTACACCATTTCCATTGAAAACGGAGAGTATTGCAAAGACGATGAATATGACCCGTTCCATGCATAATTGATTTACGGTTTTTGCGAGGGATTGTTAATCGTGGTGGGCCATATTGAGCATTTTTACCCTACGTGACATTGTAGGGGAAAGCGGGGCAAAATGGGGCAACGGGGCAAAACGGGGTTTTCGGGCAAAACTAAATTTTCCAATCACTTTTGGATCGGACAAGGTGGCAAAACTGTGCAGAAAAGTCTGATGTATCCGATAGGGCGAATTCGGGCATCCAAAAATTATTGGAAAATGACGTTTTGCCCAAAACCCCATTTTGCCCCGCTCTACCCTACAGAAAAAGAAGTTCTTTTCAAGTCGGAATCACGCATATCGCTATCGGCCTACGTTTCAATGTACACACTTTTCTATTTATTAACGTGCGTAAAACTGTATAATCGTTTGCCTCAACGCGCACGCACTCTTGGAATTGCTTTACCGTTGACGTGACGAGCTCGATGGGATTGCCGAGGTCTTTCTTTTCCCTAACCGTGAAGTTTCGACACGAAGGTAACATTCGTAATTTAACTTCTCGGCTCGGCGCTAACATTAGCGACTATGTAATAAAATTATTGTGCACACGCGTTTGTGAAGTTTCTCGACGAGTTTTGTTTTTCAGCCGTCTCGACTGTACTTGTAAATACCAGTTAACATGGCGGATGAGAAAAGAGCGTGGCGGATGACACCGTAAGCAGCTAAAGTTGCTGAAGAGCTCGCTGGACGGGCATCAATCCATCCGAACGTTATCTCTGAATCCAGTTGCACAATCGACCTTGTCCGGCTCACATCGCTGCCTCCTTCTGCATAGCTGTAGCGGCCTCCTTGCTGACGATGAATTACGAAATTCACCGACGTAGACCACAGAAGAGACTAAAGATATCGAGTTAATGACGTGTTTAAATACACTTCACGTATACATTCCGAACCAAAAGTTTCATTCGATCAGCATCTCGGTACGGTAAACCGGCCAATGAATGGACATTTAAGCAGACGAAAAGGCCAATGAAGAGACTTTTTTTTATGAACGTGCTCTTATGGAAAGTGTCCATTTAATGACCCTGTCCATTCGTTGGATGGTTCCTGAAACGACGAAGAATATGCGAAACAATCAATCAAAGATATTTCTTAAGATCTAAGAGATGTTTCGAAAAAATTCATATGTATTAAAAAAATAATTCCTTTCGCAAAAAAAAATGATTTTCTGATTGTTAAATGATTCGTTTTTTAAAACAGTTTTGTCAATATCTTTTTTGGTAATATCATTATGCAAAATTCATTTTCTTGGGACCTCTGAGATGGTTGATTTTTTTCAGATTTTTGGCCAGTTGGGAAATAGGGTAAAGGTGGTCAATATGGACCACCCGGATTAGCAGGTAAATCAATTATCTACGTAGCCTTATTCACCACTTTTAGGCTATAGAATATTTTCACCGGATCTCGCTTTCGACTCGGAATGATTTATATTCAATGAACTAAACGTATCTTAGAGGGACGATATAAATATACGATAAAAATTCGATGAAATCTAACTGAATTTATTATATACCACATTTAATCCCAATAGCATAGATGATGGACGAGAGGTGTGGTTAACGGGGACAAGTCAACCTTCGCACGTTTTTGGCGTCCTTGTAACAGTTTTACGGCTGCGATAGAGCAGGGAAGCGGTTCTTTGGACAGCGACAATCGTTTACGAAAGAGGTTTTTTTTTATCGTCAGCTTCAGCTAACGGAATGGGCCCATACGAAGATTATCGCTGTAGCATTTGCCACAGTAAAGTTTCTTCTCCGGCGGCAAATCGAGTAATGAACTGGGCAGATCAAATCTTTCGCGTTAGTGTTTAATATTTTTTACTGTACGAATTAGTGGCACACGAGCGTAAGTAAACAAAATAGGAGGTATAGTAAGCAAGTCTTATATATATTATTACACCCCCTTTCCCCAAATTAATAGTGAAGACCGTCATTTATATAGAATCACGTAGGGGAGAGTGGGGCAAAATGGCACAGCGGCGCAAACCGGGATAATGAGACAAAACGCCATTTTCCAATAACTTTTGGATGGTGGCGATGGTAGCAGGTGGGGAAAAACGCCGTTAAAAATCCGGATGCATCGTCAGGAAAAAGTGGAGCATCCAAAAATTATTAGAAAATTGAGTTTTGCCCCATTGTCCTATTTTGCCCCGCTCTCCCCTACCCATCAGGGTGATCCATATTCATCACTATTACCCTATACTCGAAAGGGTCTCTTGTTCACTATCTTCGACAATAATACAGCAAAGATTGACTTTATCGTCAAAATGGTAAATGGTAAATGATAAACAGCAAACGGCGAACGGCGAGATAGTTTGTACATTTAACAAACCTTTTTTATCCACAAACACACACATCCACATTTTTGTACAATGGACAGACATTTTTGTACAATGGACAGACATTTTTGTACAATGGACAGACATTTTTGTACAATGTACATAATTTTCTTGTAAAATGTACAAGATTTTTTTGTAAAATTAACATGAAAAGAATTGTGGAAGTTTGTGGACACGAAACTTGGTACCTATTTTACTGTGCATATTCACCACATTACCCTACACTCGAAAGGATAACTTGTTCATCATCCTCGACAAGAAGAACACTTCAAAGATTGACGTTATCATCCGTACGGACATGGTGAACGGTAATTGGCAAATGGCAGTATGGTAACACTAATTAGCGACACAAGTGCCTTAAAGCGAACTTTATACGCGATCTCTAACGCGCGACTCACATCACATCCGATACTAATCGTACAATATATTTTTGCAACGAACCCAGAAGTGCCCTTTCGCGCTTTCTAGAGGAGCCGTCCAGCCAGCGTGCGTAAAGCAAAATCAGCCCGACGCATTAACGTGCCAACTATTTATAGCGCACTCGGTTGTAAAGCGCCACTTACGCCACTCTCGGCAGCCACGAAAAGTAGCGCTTTTCATGCGTGAGTTACATAAATGTACTTTCACAAGAATCGCGATCGGCTTCCCTCACCGTTTATCAGTTCCTCGAGTCCCTGCTCCGGAACCCAGCGAACCCGCGCTACGGCACGAAAGAAAAAAAAATCCATGGCATAGAGAAACAGGTGTGTGTAGAAACATTGCAACGCCGTGGTGGGGAATGCGGCGTGTAGATCAATCGAAAAATCGTAGAGGCGAGCGTAGTCGCGCACGTGGCGTTCGGCAGCGCGTATGCGGGAACGTTATATAAATGCTGCACGCTCGAAGTGCCGAGGAGTCACTGTACCCGAGGATGCCGTCGCCGCGACGAGCCGCCGCGAATCTGATTGTCCTGTGTTTCCTCGCGTCCGCCGGTCGGGCCCTCAAAGACAGGAATCCCGACAACAACCTCAAGACAGTAAGTTCCGACACTTCACGAGGAGTTCCGACCCACGAAGACGTCGTGATCGCGAAGACTCGCGATGCGTCGTCGCGACGGATCGCGTGCGTAAGAGGCTGAATAGATCGACGCCAAACGTCGCGGACAACCAGTTGTGTAACTTTCGTAATCGCGAGACGGTCGTTACGAGGGATCGAAAAAAAGGGGAAAAAAAAATTCTCAGAAGTTACAAAATAGTTGAATTTTGTAGCGGTCCGTCGATCGATACGCACCGTGGAGGAAAGGAGCTCGTTGCGCAATCAATTCGGCTGAGCAGGTGTAAATGTTGCAACGCGCGGATTCGGCCGGTGCGTGTCTACGCCACGGTCACTGGCCCGTTCCTCGACGCGACGAATATTGCGCTTTCGTGCTACGGTTGTGACGTGATTTCATGGAATATTCTTATCGCTGTTTTTAATCGGCGTTTGTAGAGCTGGCGAGCGGCGCTGCGATTTGTAATGTTGTTCAATGCGCTTCTTCGGTGGATGTCGATGGCGGGTTCGCTGTTTGTTCGTCCTGCGTAACGGACACTGCGGGTCGGATTGATTTTTATTAAACACACATTTTTGATAAGACGTTGTCATGCTTTTTGTTAAATTCTGACGACAGAGAAATGTCGGATGTCCGAAGTATGCTTTGTACTATTTTTTATCCAATCCGAATAATTTTCAATATGGCGTCAATTGGACTTAGTGTAACGTTGACGGGATTCTGGAGGTGACGAAAGGTTACGTGAGGGTTGGGGTCAACGTCGGGCTGAAAAACGTGTTTTGGCACTCACTCTTTACATAACAAAGTGCCTATTGTTTAGTTTTAGGATCGATAAGAAAGGAATGCATCGCAAGTTCCTATGATCGATCGATCTTTAAAGTGTTTCAATTATTTTTAAACAGCAATTCATACACCGGTGAATAGAATATATTATATTCTATTTTATTTTCTATTTTACTCTGGCCTGGGATAAAATCCCCTAAGGACCTAGCAATACGGAAAGGCGATTCAATTGTAACAAGTTTGAGTTTGAGTATACAGTTGTCGATGACAGCTTACGTATTACATGTAGGAAAACAAAGGTAGATGACATAAAAATTTAGTAAAGTGAAGATATGAAACTTATATAGGGTAAATGGCGAAGATGACAAACTTATATAGAGTAGATAGCAGAGATGAATATTACGGATGGCCATATCACCCGCGTGACCATATCGACCGGACTTACTCTATGGATTGAGCCACAGTGACCATTTTTAACCCACTTAAAAATGTTTGCTGGAAATCGTATGTAGAATTGATTTATTAGGAGGATATCACAGTTTCCTAATGTTTCCTAATTGCAGCCTCAGTAGATTGCGCAGATGAATATTACGGATGGCCAGATCACCCGCATGGCCATATCGCCCTGACTTGCGCTGTGGATCGAGCCACAGACACAATTTTTAACCCATTTAAAAATGTTTGATGGAAATCGTACGCAGAATTGATTTATTAGGAGGATATTATAGTTTCCTAATGTTTCCTAATTGCAGCCTCAGTAGATAGCGCAGATGAATATTACGGATGGCCATATCACCCGCCTGACCATATCACCCAGACTTACCCTATGTATTGAGCTACAGAGACCATTTTTAACCTACTTAAAAATGTTTAATGGAAATCGTATGCAGAATTGATTTATTAGGAGGATATTATAGTTTCCTAATGTTTCGTAATTGCAGCCTCAGTAGATAGCGCAGTTGAATATTACGGATGGCCATATCACCCGCATGGCCATATCACCCTGTGGATCGAGCCACAGTCACAATTTTTAACCCACTTAAAAATGTTTGCTGGAAATCGTATGCAGAATTGATTTATTAGGGCGATATTATAGTTTCCTAATGTTTTCCAATTGCAGCCTCAGCTGGCGACCAAATACGGCTATCCTCTGGAGGCTCACAAGATCGCGACAGAGGACGGTTACATACTGGAAATCCATCGCATCCCTCACGGAAGAGGATCCGCCAGAAATGAACCTAAGATCGGCAAAGTGCCGATTCTCCTTCAGCACGGTCTCGCCGGCAGTTCCGCCGACTGGATCATCACCGGTCCCGGCAAGGCTCTGGGTGAGCTGCGGCTGGTGAACGGCGATCTGTTGGAATTCGACGAGAAATCATGTTTTGTCGGGGAAAAAAAAAGAAAAAAAAAATTCTTATTTAATTTTAAATTGTTTACGAAACCCAAGTGGGATATTAAGCGTTTGTACGGTAAACGCTAATTTTACCAATACTTGGCGTCGAAGGTCGTGAGAAAATTACGGGTCCCGAATGCCCGTTGTCGAAACACATTCGTTCCGAACTGGCGCGCGTTTCGAACCAAACGACACCTGGCCGAGTCGACATAACGAAAGAGAACGGCTCCGCGATCGTGAAATGTCGCCGATCGGTGCGCAAAGCGTGGAGAATTTTTCCACCGAGACGGCTCGGCGCGAAACCACGATAGTTTAGCAGTCACGAGCGGCGGCACTTTACGGGAACAATTCTCACGAGCGTGCGAGATTCATTCGGGACGAACGTTGTGTGAAAAATCGGCCGTCCGTCCGGTCGCGAGTTTCATGGTGGCTGCGGTCAGGGAAAACCGGGAAAAGTCGAAGAAACAAAAAATTGGTCAGGGAATCAGGGAAAAGTCAGGGAATTTCAAAATTGGTCAGGGAAAAAGTAAATTGTTGCCAAACCTTCTAGAAATAAATAAAAAAGGATGCCTTAAAAAAATTGCGATCATTTCGAAAAAAAAAGAATGAAACATTATACAACAATTAGGCATTTTCATTTGGATCATTAATTTTTGTTTAATAGACGTCGTTAGAAGTTCGGTCAGGGAACATTTTTAATTGGTCAGTGAAAAGTCAGGGAATTTTTTCCGGGGTAAAAACGGCCACCATACAGTTTGTTACGATTTTTCCATGTAACCGGGATCGAAGATCGTTTATCGCGTGTCGGAGGATGTCAAATTTTTTAAAATACCATAAATATTTTCGGAATAATATTTTTGTTCCCGACTCCGCTAAAAATAACCACATTCCTTGCGTGCGAAACCGGCGGAAAATCTCCTATTATTGACCAATGAACATTATTAAACTGTGCGCATGCGCAGTGCTGTTTCGTCACCACCTACGGAGTAATGGGACGCATTGCACCCTCTGGAAGCCCTATTACTTTCGGGAGTGTGATGGTCAAATATGACGATTTTACGATGTTGTAAATGGAGTTATTTTGACGAAGTTGAAAAAAAAGTATCTTATGCTAGACTGGAGGAAGTGTATTTTCACCTCGTGTGATCTCTCGCTTCGCCTCACTCGGGCAGCAAACTTCACGCTCGGTGAAAATCGCGCACTTCCCTCTCTTGTGTCATAATATACTAATTGTGTCTTCTCTTCAGGGTACATCCTGGCCGACGAGGGCTACGACGTGTGGCTGGGAAACAATCGTGGCAACATCTACTCGAGGCAGAACCGATTTCTTTCACCGGCGAATCGTACATTCTGGGACTTTAGGTACGCATGGTTAATCAAATTTAGCATACAATATTTTCCATTTAATTAGATAGGCTAGAAGTGGTGAATACGGACCACTAAGACCTTCGGGTCGCACCTAATATCTCTTGCACCCAATCGATTCCACTTCAAACACCGTTTACAAAGACGCAAATATCTTTTATAGAGGCCCGGTGACGAAACCTTTTTTAGAATTTGTTTAGAAGTCTTACTCGATCGTTTTCACACGATTGGTAACATGGGACATAGCGGTCGATACAATAGTCGATGAACCTTATCTACGAGTGCCTCGGTAAGGCTTCGGACACTGAATTTAATTAAAGTTTCTTCAGAATTTCCAGTTTTTATGGAATTGAAGTGAATTTTGTTAGAGGAGCAAGATAAAAAAGTGGTCCATATTGCCGTTTTAGATTCTTTTTAAATCCGCAATTTTTGTCAACATGCACTGGTCCATCTTACCGCGTCGGTCCATATTCACTGTATTTCCCCTAAAGGATGTTACGAAGTCGGACACAAGTGTAGCGTGTTGTTTTTATTTGATTGTGTAAGAATGAGGCTTCGTTTATCGATCGGTTATTGCCTCGTTTTTTCGTGATTATTTAAATACAAGTAGGTGCTTTAAGGGGGCCGGGTCCGTCATAAAATTAACATCTTTTGTATGATATATTTTTTCTTCCTCCAGTCAACTGATTTTATTCGTAAAATTGGAGGATTCGAATGAGGGACGTTTCTAGCCGCGTTGAAAACGATTTGGTTAACAGGTTTCTTCGCAAAGTAGTTTTAGCCTTTTTCAACTCTGAGCACCATTCGGAACAAACCGCTCCGTGGATCGTGCTCTGAGACGTCCCATTTTCTTCACTACGACATCCTACCCAAGTTGAGCCTTAACGGTTTTTTAGCCTGATATTATAAAAACAGTAAATAAAAATGTTAATTTAAAAACTTAATTTTGGTACTCAGAACTATTCAGACCGATGTAACTCTTGAAGCGAGATATCTGTAATGATAAAATCCTTTCTTAAAAATTATATCAACGCAAAGTTGCTAAAGTCGTAGCATTTTCATTCCACCGACATTCTACCCAATTTGAACGTTAACATTTATTTTAGATCCCCAGATCAGAATTATCGCCTAATATAAAAACAGTAAATAATTGTTTTAATTTACGAACATAATTTTGGTACCTACAACCATTCAGACCAATGTAACTATCTTGATGCTACTGCGAGCTATGTAACGATAAAATCCGTAATTTTTGCCTCATAGAGGAACCTTTTTTTACAATCTCAACGAAACGTCGCCAAATCTGTAACATTTTTTTCGCAACGACATTCTATCCAACTTGAGCGTTAACATTTATTTTAGATCCCCAGCTCAGAACTATCGCCTGATATAAAAACAGTAAATAA
>JAPYZC010001048.1:0-38156 GCA_030522665.1 Ichneumoninae sp. A BG-2022a
CAAAATTTAATTTTTCGACCGAAAGTGCCGTATTTCCGATATGATATCACTTCCGGTCGAAAAATTCGTTTTTGGACTGAAAGTGATATCACAAATAAATATATTATATAATTTGCATGCGCGCCAGCTTCCTCGAACGCGATTGGTTCGGCGGTTGGCACGGTGACAACCGACGAACCAATCACGTGGGAGAAAGCTGAGAAGCATAGGATTTACATTCTAATTTGTGATTTTACTTCCTATCCGGAAAATGAATTTTTCAACCGGAAGTAACGTCATACCGCAAATATCTCACTACCGGTTTGAAAACTTAATTTTTCGATCAGGAGTGACGTCGTACTGGAAATACGTCACTTACGTTTTGAAAAAAGACAAAAAAAAAACCTCCCCGCAATCTTGTTAGTAAATAAGGAGTTTTTGGCAGCCTAGAATGCGTGGCAGTTATTGGCTGTTGAGCACGAGGTGGGGGGAAGCTCGTGATGTTCGACGTAAATAACAATCATTGCCTGCTATCGGCGTGGCGAAGGAAGCAGACTATACCGCAGCTACGTCCGATCAGAGACTCTGCCGATGTAAGAAATCGTACCATTTCCGATATTTGTCCTCCAAATGCATTAGACCAAGCGCCAATTGATAATCTGAGCGGGCCCAGTTTACCCAGTCTCTGGCAGGGTACTTCGGCACAAGTTGGTTTCCCCACCACTCGACCAACAGCCAATAGGCGAAGGTGAAGAAAGAGTAGAACTTACACTTTTCACACATTGAAATTTCAGTAGTGCGGCGCTGCCGTCGATGGCCGTAAATTTCAGTCCGCTCGTATAAAAAACGCGCAGCTAGTTTTTTTCGCAGCCGAATCGGGACGGTTCTCGAAGGATCGAGAACGAAGTATGTTTGTTGCTAGTAGTAAATAACAAGAAGACTGCTTCTGAAGGTCACCAATGTGTTCGCGCGTAGTGAAGGATTAATCGCAGCTGACAGTGACGAGCCGTTGACGGGACGATTTGTCCCTGGTAGGAAGAGAACGTGCGCGTCGGACCCCTCTCTCGGCACGAGGAGAGACGTGACTCAAAAGACCGGAATTAAAAAAAAATATACATTAGCATAAGCGTTAGAAATACGTCACTTGCTATCGAAAAATCAAACTTTAAAACCGGAAGTGACGTATTTCCGGTATGATGTCACTTCCAGTTTGAAAATCTCATTTTTCGGACACGAAGTGTAATTACAAATTAAAAGATTGTAGTTTGCCATGCTCTTCAACTTCCTCGCGCGTGATTGGTTCGGCGATTGGCACGGTGACAATCGCCGAACCAATCACGTGCATGCATGAGGGTCATGTATGCTGTTCTGTGAACTAACCGATTGGACCTAACTGCGTTCGACGATGAATTTTCGAACAGTTAAATCGTCCGGGTAAAATCATCGAACAAAGGCGATAGTCATTAGTACATTGACGATCATTGTCAGCTGTTCGGTTGAGGCCGCGAACGGGAACGTTGTAGTGCGTTTACGTCCAGCATCGTCGGCTTCCCCCACCACGCGATAAGCTGCCAATGGCTACCGCGCGTTCGTGGCTGCCAGAAACTCATAGACCCGGTCGCCCCTGTTTATTGGTATACATTTGCACGATTTGTGTCACGTGCTGGACCGTTTACATTAGCGATTGAATAATTGCACATCCAGGACTTTGCATCGATTTGCGTATGTGCTCGAACAATAGTGGAATTTGCAATGGTCAGAATATCTTGGTCGAAATAACGATGCGTGTTAGTGAAGTGAATCAGTGTATAATTATGGATTTTGCGGTTAATCTTTTTTATCGTGTGTTCTACTACTGCGGTGAATCCACTTCGTGCATACGACGATGAATTTTCGAAAAGGTAAATTGTTCGGGTAAAATCATCGAACAGAAGCAATCGTCGTTACTGCGAAGATCGTTGTCAGCTGTTCGTAGGATGTTTACGTTCAGCATCGCCGGCTTCCCCCACCACGCGACAAGCAGCCAATGGCTGCCGCGCGTTCTTGACTGCTAGAAAAACGCAGATCTGTTCGACCGCGTTTATTAGTACACTGTAAAAATGAATTGAATACATCAGTTGAACATTAATGTACTTGTTTTATAAAGTTAAAATATCAGATATTAAAGTTACAAATCCTGTCTCTGAAATAAAAAAAGGCATTAAAAATACAAATTTTCCTGTGCAATTTCAACGCACATCCGATTGAAATTTCAGAAACTGATTATATGTAGTAAAGTTTCCAACACCGTTAATTAATTGGCAAATTAATATTTTTTCAGTGCATATACGTTTGCACGCTTTGTGTAACGTGTTGGGCCGTTTCCATTGGCGATTCAATAATTACGTTTCCCGAAATTTGCGTCGATGTGTGTACGTGCGCGAACAATAGTGGAATGCACAATGGTCCGAATATCTTGGTCGAAATAACGATAGCTGTTAACAAAGTGAACGAGTGGATTGTACGGTTCATCGTTATGAATTTAGCGGTGAATCTTTTTTTGTCGGTACTCCGTGCGTTACGTACTAAAAATAAAAACTGTACTCTAAAATTGCAACACAAAAGTGTCTAAAATTTCAGAAACCGTTTTTGTAAAAAAGCTTCTAATACCGTTCGTTGATTTTTAAACTGATATTTTGTACAGTCTATACGTTTGCACGATTTGTGTAACGGTGCTGGACCGTTTGCATTGGCCATTGAATAATTGCATCTCCGGGACTTTGCATCGATTTGTGTTTGTGCGCGAACAATAGTGGAATTCACAATGGTCCGAATATCTTGGTTGAAGTAACGATAGCCGTTAGCGAAGTGAACGAGCGAATTGTGCGGTGCATCGTTATGGATTTAGCGGTGAATCTTTTTTCGTCGATACTCTGTGCGTTCGACGATGAATTTTCGAACAGTTAAATCGTCCGGGTAAAATCATCGAACAAAAGCGACAGTCATTAGTACGCCGACGATCATTGTCAGCTGTTCGCGTTGAGGACTCGAGCGGGAACGTCGTGGCGCACCGGGCAGAGGCAAATGCCTCGGAATTCAATCGTCCTCGCGGTATCGATCATTCCCGTTCGTCGTAATCACGCATTGTCTCGTGCAAAACGTCGTCGCGTTACCGCCGGGCCGCGGCCGGTGTGCGGTGCTCGGAGTGATTCGCGAACGTTTAAATTTCTTTTGTACAGAGAACGAACCACAATTTTGCTGCGCCGCGTGGCTCAACGTCGGAAACAATATGGCTCGCGGCTCTCGACGGCGATTCTGCAGAAATGAGGTAGGTCATTCGACGATAATTTTTGTAAGGACGTACATGTTTTTTGACTCAATATTGTCGAATCCTCGCGGGAAAATAATTATCATAATTGTGACGCAAAGTATATCTAAAGTAAAGTTTTTGCGAATGAGAAAAATGATAAAAAAATAAATAAATAAAATAAGAAATAAATGTACCTAAAATGGCTGATAATTGCAGTTTAGTGAACAGCTATATTCCCAGTGACGGTTACAGCTTTAATATCGTTTATTGTTTTTGTTACTCTGTCAAGCAAAGATAAAAAGAGATGATCGATAAAAATTAGCAACATGCAACGTTGCGTTATGTTGGAACGGATGTTTTTTTAAATCTTACAAGATTTTTATTATGATAACTGTGACGTAAACTATATCTAAATTCAAGTTTTTGAGAATGAAAAAAGGATTGTAAAAAATGAAAATTTGATGATAAAAGTAGCTGTAAATTACAGGTTAGTGTACGACAATATTCCCATTGAGCATGGCAGAGTTAATATCGATTTTTTTTCGCTATTCTGTCAGCATGGCTGACTGATGTTTAGCTACTCAGGCAGTTTAGCGGACAGCTATCTTCCCGCCGACCGTTACAGAGTTGATATAATTTTATTTATTTTCACTATTGGGTCAACAACTATAAAAAGAAACGATGGATAAAAATTACTATTCATACATTGTCGCGTAATGCTGGAGCTAACCTTTTTTTTGTATCCTACAACAGTGCTCCGAATAAATTGAATAGATAGATACCTATATATAGATGAATACCGATAATGATTGATTGGTTGTTTAAATCGTGAATCACTCAGCCATTCGCTCTAACCGTGAAACGTATAACTATAAGGCTTGGTGACCGGGGAATGTCGAGCGGTTCGGAGGTTTTTCCGATAAGCCGTGCGAGCGTACACAGGACCAACCCACACGCTTCTTTCATCGTTTAACCGGCATTGAAAAAGCTTCCATCCGAAACGATCGACCTTCCGAACGAATTGGATTTCGCTGCTCTACACGACCCATTTTTTTTCTCCTCTCGTGCGGGCGATGAGAGCTCGGTCATTATACTGTATCATTATACAGACGCTCGGACGAGAATTTCGTATACGATATATATTTTTTTTCTCCCGATCTTCTTTTTTTTGTTTTATTCTTACATATATATATTTTTTTTCTCGCGCCTCGTCATTATTTTAATGCGACGTTTTCCGATAAAATTGCGCGTTATTGCTGCAGCTCCCTCTCGTCGAGTTTACCCGTTTAATTACGTTAATGGTAGTTTCGACAGGTTTATTATTGCAGCGTTGGATATAACGTAATTTCAGAGTCTCTAGTGGATTCTACTCTAGAATGTATGCGCCGAGAGCGAAACGCGCGGCGGAAGGGGGGAGGGGGTACATTTTGCGTTTCCGAGGGGTGCGAGACCGCGGCAGTTTGGAAAATTAATCAAAGCTCGCGACACGCAAAGGAAGAGCTTAATGGCTCAGATATTGTTTGTCAATATTAATCGAGTTTACGGAATTGGGGATTTCTCCCGTGAAATTCGTCCACTTCAAACAGTAATTCTCATTATAACTACGATGCTTCGGGAAATATTTATTTACTCTCGCACCCTTCGCGTGCCTGTGCATGGCTGCGGCGCCGATTATTGCGGCCGATAAGAACGATTCCGTGCTTGCCGGGTCTTTCGACCGCGGCAGTTGGGAACATTAATTAAAACCCGCGCCGCGCAAAGAAAGAGTGTGATGGCTCGGATTGCTTCTCAATATTAATCGAGGTCACGAAATGAATAATTTCTCTCGTGAAGTTTGTCCACTTCAGCCACGTAGTCTTATTTTTACTGACGTTAATGTACAACCCGGAAAAGTAAAATTGTGCCTTATTATCGCGGTCGGCAAGGACGAAACTCTTCTTATCGGCCGCATTAATCGGCGTCGCATCGATAGACAGGTACGCGAAGGATCCGAGAGTAATCAAATATTTGTATAGTCATTATTATTAGTAATTATCGGTATAATAATTATTACTAATAATTATAAGTATAATTATTATTAGATAAGAACGGTTTTGTTCTTGCCGGCCGCGATAACGAGGCATAATTTTACTTTTGCGGTTGGTAAGTTAACGTCCGTCGCAAATTTATCGTGGAACGGGCTAATAGCACGAGTTCGTGGTATCTCAGGAACGTCGGTAAAGCTGGGCTCTTCGCCGCAAGTTCCGCTTCGTCGATAAAATTCGAATAAAGAAGAAAGCTACACAGTGTACGAAAATTTATCGATCTCTATTTTTCTTACAAACTTTTTTCTTTAGTCTCCATCAGCAAAATAGTATAAATATCTTATCGTCGCGACGACAAAAAAAAGATCAACAGTTATTTACAAATACACGTACCTACGAACTACACATTATTCAACCGTACGAGAAACATATCGTTAGATAAACATTATTCTTTTTTTAATATGTAGTCGATAATGAGTGAATTTTCTTAATTGACAAATAGTTGAAAGATCGTCGATAAGTAGCACATTTAATTCAGCCTTTTGCGTTTCGCGTTAATCAGAAATGCAGTGCTTCGGGATATCGTTGGAAAGACGGATAAGTTTTTACGTATTGGAGGTTTTTCTTTCCTTTTTTGCACAGCCCTAAAGTATTCTGTTATCGATGTATAGAATTATTATCCATCCCGAGATACTTTTCTTCAAAGGCCGCGACTTAATTTTTTTTAGTAATTTTTTTGGTGTTCTATCTCGCGGTCGATTTTGTGTTTAGCCTCGAGATAAATTCCATCGCTTGATTGTCACCCTTCCGATGCTCCAGGGCTCTGATCACGTCCGAACCTGGTAAAACAAAACCACGTATTAAATTTAAGATAAAATTTATTATACCGCGTGATTAAAGTCGAAAAGATTTTTCGACTTTAACCACTTTTTTCAGATTTTTCTGCGGCAAAACCGATTTTCAATAAAAAAAATTCCAATCACCTATAGAGAACATTATCTTACTTTTGTCTGTTGGACGGGAGAGCTTGAGATGAATCTGTTCGAGAGACTCGATCCCGGTTTCGTGACCGGTTTCCGGAATCTCACTGAAGAGCAAAAAAGCCTCAGCCATGAATCTCGTTCTCAGGAAGTCTTTGTCCTTTACCTGAAATACTAAGATCGCTTCTTCCGTGTTTCTTTGTTCCGTGGTCAGGGGACTGAGAAAATAACACGACAAATGAGCTTCAAAAAAATATTTAAAAATTCATCCGAATTGTAGTTGGACGAATATTATAATTATCATTTTTTTCTTAAATTTAATATACGCACATGTTGAAGGACTCGTCGAAGAGGGGAAAGAGGGTCTCCTTCTGGACGTGTGTTTTAGGCAGCTTGGTCTCGTTGAATTTTTCTTCCGGCAGCAATTTAACTTTCACGTAAGGGTCGCACTTGCCTACGAAAAAAAAATATTGAAAAATTAAATATTTAATCAGAAATATCGGTATGAATAATCGAGGAAAACCGAAGGATCCCAATGTGAAACGATGCATGCACGCGTCCGTGAAAAGTGATCATGGATGAACTGCGATGTGAAAGAACAACAAAATTGATAATTGCATTCAGGAGCGACTAGATATACATAAAAGAAATCGAAATGGTGTCCAATTCTACATAGGTCGACTGCATTTCGACAAAAATTCTCGAGCTTCGATTAAAAACTCTATAAACAAATATTCGTGCCATGCAGTTCTGCATTCCTTGATAATTCCTAAATAATTGTAAAAAATGGCAGGCAAATTTAACTTGTCGATACCACGATATCGGACGATCATGAGGAGGAGGAGCTATGATTATCGTTCGATACGATTTACATACTTGTCTTGCCATCTCTCAGTCTTTGTTTAGATTTTGAATGAAGCTTTCGCTCGATAGTCGACAGCTTGCCTATAAAATCGCCTACAAAATCGAAAGAAAACAATAAACAAAAGTTCACAGCTCGACGGGAAATTAAATTTGATCGGTAGACGGTTTAATATAGGGAATAAAATTCAAACATTCTTTATACGCGCAGGTATCGCTGGTCATCGAGGATCTCGGCTTTTCATCGCTCGCGATTCAGGGTCCATCGATTTCAGGCTTTTGCCATCCAACGTTTTATTACCGAAGAAAACTTCCCTCTATGAGAAAGCGAAGACATATTTTTTCGGACTTTGCTGAAATAACCATATACCTTGCGTGCAACACGGCTGGGAAATCGCCTATTATTGACCAATGATCATTATTAACACGTACGCATGCGCAGTACTGTTTCATTTTTCCATGGGGAGCAATAGGACTCTTTTGCTCCCTCTGACTCTATTACTCCCGAGGCAATGTTCATTGTGAATAAAGTAATGGTCATTGGCGAATATGAAGGCAGAGCTGGGCAAATACGCTAAGAACTTGAAATACGCATTGAAGTATCAAGTACTGGGTCTGCCAGTACTAAATGCGTTAGTCCTCAAGAACTACCCAACTTTCAGTACTTCAAGTACTTCATACTTCAATATGTACTTCAAGTAGTTGGGGATTTGCCCAGCTTTGTATATAGATTTAGCGAAGTAAGAAATGTTGTTATTGTAACGATATTTTATTGTAGAACTTTCACTTCTAAGTGAACTTTTTCTCGCAAAGTTTGTGCAAAAAATATAGCCGTTACAACTTGATGAAATGTAGTCTCATTTAGACATCTTCAGGGTGATAAAACCGTATCGTACGCAACACGGGAGGGAGCGGATTTTCCCCTCGTGTGATTTCTGTCCTCGCTTCGCTCGAGCAGCAAATTTCACACTGGGCGAATATCGCGCACTTTCCTCACTAGCTTTGTAACACAATATACTATTTTCGCCTAAAATCGATAGATCCTTTTATTATTTTTAATTCGATTAAAACTGATAGTTTCTTTTTTCTTCTAAAAAATGAAGAGTTCTCGATTCGTATCTTCGTAGCCGAGCTTACCGTTACTGTCCATGGGTCGCAGATTCCTCGCATTCAGTATCTGCACGTTCAGAGCGTTATCGATGAACTGTGCCCTGACCGTGAGCATACCGTGAAGCGGTTCCTCGATCTCCTTCTGCTCTTGGACCCTCTCGAGGGTGTAACGATGGATTAGCTCGGCAGTTTCCAAGCCATGTAGCTTCAGCAAGCGCTCGATCTTCTCGAGTACTTGAACGTTCGAAGTTTCGTCGGCTCCGAGATTGAAGAAGCGTATCAGGGTGTGAAGCGTCCGATGAAGATTCGAGTAGAACGAAGGTGGTCTGCGCTTCTGCCGATCGGAAAATATTACTTTAATCTCCATAAAACAAAAAAAATCTCAAGTACCAACCTCAAGGTTGTTCTGAACGAGCTGGTAGAGCGTTTCGGACATTATTTCCCATATAACGAGGAGCACCCTCTCGAAGTTGTCCTCGTTGAGATTGTCGTGAAGTATAGTGATGTTCGAGTCGAGATATTGAAGCAAACGGTCCATGGCGTTGCTCGTCGTGTCTATGAGCTCGGCGCCCTCCATCAGATACCTGCTCATGGCCGGTGCCATTTTGTTCGCAACTACCTCGAGCAAATCGACGATCTTAGTCTTCACCGTGTCGGTGGCGTTGCCGATTATAAGTTGAAGGGTTTGCCGACAACGATCGGCCTCCTGCTGGGTCTTGTTTTCACCCAGAGCGTCGACGATATCCTGAAGACCGAGGTCGTTCGCCAGCGGCTCTATCGACGTTCTTATGTAGTCTATGTTGTTAATCGCGAAACACCAGGCCGTCGATACTTCGAACTTCCTCTCGTAGACGCTGCTCGTGTTCTCGCTTTCTTGATCCGACTGCGTGACCTTCTCGGCCTTCGCCGCCATCATGTCGGCGTATGAAATCGAACACCTACAAATGTCCTGTAATAATCGGCGAACTTTAAATGAGACGTACATAAGACAGTGATTCTAATAACGGAATAAAAAAATATCAATGACGCAAGTAAAACTCGCGAAGATCATCGTTAGTTGAAAAAAATGGATTCCAGTTTTCTTTATCAATCGCGGAAAGAACCTTTCACATTGCCTTAAAAATGATGAAAAATGAATTATCTAATTTTTCTTCATTTTTTAATGCTGAGTGAAATCTCCTTTCCTCGGTCGGTATAGAAAACTTGAGTCTATTTTTGTTTTCAGCCATCGACGATCGTTGAAGACCAACATGCATTACAGTTTTCGTTAGCGACCGAGCCTGTTTCACAACGCGTTGAGCTTCGTTTTAATTTTTTATAGCGTAAAAAAATTCATACATATTTCTCTGACTCACGTCGATAATTTTGGCAATGAAGGTGTACGAGCCCTCGATGTCCGGCCACGCCAATTGCTTCCAGAAGACTTTGATCTGATAGAAAATCGTCAAAGTGTCGACGGCGCTCGAGCTGTATTGAACACTCGAGTCGACAGGCTGGAGTGTATCGAACTCCACCGCTCTGTCTATTCTCTTGAGTGCCTTGTATACCGCTATGTCGAGCCAGTGAGCTACGCCGGCTCTGAACCACTCGTGATAGTTCTGGATCTTCATGTTCTCCAGTCCTTCTATGCACAAAACTTGGCCGAGGCTGTAACGAATGTAAGATTAAAAAAAATGTTCTCTAGAAACTCAATACAATCGAAGATACGAAAAATAAACACAAATTGATCGACTTACATGGCGAAACGTTGAAGAGTCAGATAAAGCTCGAAGAGCGTCGTGCCAAGGGTCAATTCGGCATCGTCGTTGCTCTCCACCTCGATGCGCTTCAGCCTGAGACAAACGTCCTCGGTGATGATCGTGCAGAGATCACTGATTCGCTTCTCGTACATTATATACAACGTTCTCGCGTAAGGAAAATTAACTTTCCTGCAAAGAGCCAAGAAATAAAATATTACGATTAAACGATTCGTGGAAGTAAATAGAGTAGAAAATAGAATAGAAAGTAGAATAGAAAATAGAATAGAAAATAGAATAGAAAATAGAATAGAAAATAGAATAGAAAATAGAATAGAAAATAGAATAGAAAATAGAATAGAAAACAGAATAGAAAATAGAATAGAAAATAGAATAGAAAGTACAATAGAAAATAGAATAGAAAACAGAATAGAAAATAGAATAGAAAATAGAATAGAAAACAGAATAGAAAATAGACAGAAAAAAAATACGGTTGGATCAACTAAGATTCGGGCAGGGACGTTCAACTGAATATTTTGTTGGTACAACTAAAAAATTGGTTAGTTCAACAATTTGTTAGGTGATTTCACCAAAATATTTTTGAGTCATTAAAATATTTTGTTCGACCAACTAAATATTTATTTGAATGTCCCTGCCCGAATCTTAGTTGATTCAACTGTACTTTTTTATCAGTGTAGAATAGAAAATAGAATAGAAAACATCTTACTTGATGAACATTTTATCGTAAATTTCGGCCGCTCTTTGCAAATCGGCTCTGACGAGTTGTATAACTTTTATGTGATACTTGATGGCGTCATCGTCGGTGTCGGTCTCGGGAGAGTTGTTCTGCAAAATGTGATCCCACCATTCGGCGCCGCCTTGGACGACGGTGTATTCCAGGCCGCGAAGAACGTCGATCTTCGTGCCATCGGGCTCGGGAAACCAGCCGTACATCTTCGCAGGGAACAGATCGAAATCGTCCGGGATAATCAGGGTCGAGACGGATGATAGAATTCTAGAAACCAAAAAAAAAAAAAACATTCCACAGCTGTAATCCACCTTATTTGTTTTATCTATTTTCGAAATTTGATAATTTCTTTGCTCTTACCCTAAAATTGCACCCATCTGTGCCATCACGTTCTTGTCTCCGGCAGCGAGACGCCTGATTTTTCTGATGCTGTTCAAGCAGGAGTACAAAAGTTTTCTCGTCGCGTCCCAGAAGAGTCTGATCTCGTCGCTGGAGAACAAACCGTTGTCCAGAGGCCTGAGAAGCTCTATGGCCAGTTTGTTGAACACAGAAAAATTAAGCGGATGCTCCTGATGAATCCTCGAGTACTCGACCCATTGGGCGAGAGCCACGTTTCTCGCCAGCAATCCTCTCTGAGCGCTGTGCTGAAGGACCAGAGCCTCGGCCGCCGCTGACCAACGACCGCACCAACAATATTTCTCCACCTTCTCGGTTTCCAGCTCGTGGAGCAACAATATTCTCAACAAGTGTCGATGCTCTTGTGCCGCCACTTGCGTATTGTGCTCCGCGCTAAAAGCCAGTCTGAGTCGCACGACGCCACGGCGCTTCGATTTGTTTTTCTTCTCTAGGGCGTACCACGTTGTGTGTCCCGTCACGGGGATGTCCTGAAAACAAAGATCGTAAAACGAACGAACAAACAACGATATGCAGTTTTGTTAAAAATAAATTTTAAACGTTGAAAATTTAAATTTTCACATCGCTGCTTCATAAAAGTTGAAATTTTCATATCGCTTTCTCATAAAAGTTGAAAATTGAAATTCACCTTTTTCTGAATCTGATTTTTCGATGTTTTGGAACATTCTGAACAAATTTTCATAAAAATTTCGAAATGTTTTTTTACACCAATACAAAGTTTCCTCTATGAGAAAGCAAAACGATTGGATGACTATATAGAATCTTAGAATTGAAAAATAATTAATTCAATTGACACAAGCAACACATGCAAGAAACGAAAATCACCATACCAACAATGCAATTTTCGCTCTTATCGTCAAAAGTTACTGAATTTAAAAAAATCGACGTTGTAGACGGTACAGATAAAAATTCGTTGGTTCATCGACAAATGATTCATCGATACGTCTTTCGTACCCGAATGAAAAAAAACACCCTTGACCTTTCGGCTGACGGACTTGAAAGTTGCATCGATAAAAAATTGATCTGACGAAGCGAGATCAAAAGTTGGATGTCCCAAAATCATGGCAATATCATAATTACGCTATGTCTCATCCGCTAACCGGTCGATCGCAGTAGCGACACGGGGGACCGGCCGGTCCGGCCGATGTGAAAAATCCAAAGTAGAAAAAAAAATGACCTTTACAAAATCGCAGAAAGCGGCCAAGTCAACTTCTGAAACGTCCGAGCGGCAGCCGTGAGCCGGATACCTGCTAATTTGGTAAAACGATCGGGAAAGTGGCGAGAGCCACGGTAGGGATCTTCGCGAGGCATCCGTTGACATTTAACCGAAAAATGTCGTTATGCCAAAATTCGCCGTGGGGCGACGGACCCGCGGCCGGGTATAAAACTGACCATCGGCATGAACCTCATCATCAGTAACCATTCGTTTCCTCATCAGAAACATTCTCAACTCAACATGAGCAAAATCGCCATCGTACTCTTCGCCCTTGTGGCCGTCGCGGCGGCAGGACTTCTGCCGAACGAGCCTGTGCCGATCGTCAACCAGGAGCAGGACGTCAGTCCGGACGGCAGTTTCCACACCAAGTACGAGACCGGAAACGGAATCGCCTACGAGGAGCACGGTCAGGGTGCGGTCAACTCCCAGGGATCCGTCAGCTACCCGTCCGCCGACGGCAACCCGATTCACCTTAGCTGGGTCGCCGACGAGAACGGATTCCGTGCCGAGGGTGCCCATCTTCCGGTTGCACCGGCAATCCCAGCAGCGATCGTCAGGGCGCTCGAATTCATCGCGGCTCATCCCTACGTCGAGCCCAAGCAACACTAAGAACGACTCCGCTCATCCCCGACCACGCAACGATGCCGATCAACGATTAAAAAGAACCCTACAAACCAAAGTGCTTATCACAAAAACTCGTCCCGGTCCATAAATGGACCGGGGAGAAACATTGTTCGTTTGAAATAGAAATTGTTTTATAAGCTCTGACCCAAGATTTTTTTGTTCAAACCTTTCCGAACTCGTTAGATTTTGTAAGATCTTTTCGCGACGCGAATGACACTTGTACGAGAACGAATACCGTTCCGAGGGTGCCGGATTTCCGGTTGCACCGGAAATTCCACAAGCGATCGCCAGAGCGCGCGAATGGATCGCGGTTCATCTCTACGTCGAGCCCAAGTAACACTAAGAACAACTCCACACGTAACGATACCGATCAACGACAAAAAAACCCTAAAAACCTAAGTGCTCGTTACAAAAACTCGTCCCAGTCTATTTATGGACCGAGGACAAGCATTGTTCATTTGACATAAACCATTTTTTACATACGCCGGTTCAAGATTTTTTTGTTCGAACCTTCTTTCCCTAACCGTCAGATTTTATCGGATCTTTTCCCGACGCGAATCAGACTTGTACGAGAACGAATACTGTTCCGAGAGTGGCGAACATCTGGTTGGGTTGAAAATCTCACCAGCGATGGTCAGGGCGTTTGAATGGATCGCGGCTCATCTCTACGTTGAATCCAAGCAACATTATGAACAACCGTGCTCATGTTCGACCATGCAACGATACCGATCAACGACATTAAAAAATCCCACAAACCAAAGTACTCGTCACAAAAATTGACAAATATTGCTTCTTTGAAATAGACAATTTTTTATAAACGCCGGTTCAAGATTTTTTTTGTTCGAACTTTCTTTTCCAAACCTTTAGATTTTATCAGATCTTTTCACGACTGGTAGCGACTCTCAGACATTGCTCGGCCCATGGACCATTCACATTTCTCTTTTTACCAGTATTATTTTTTCTAGTATGAAAATACGTTGCCACCTCAGCCGAGATGGTGAATGTCACGTCTCGTCAGTTGCGTAACTCTTAATGACGGCGGGACAAGTTTCCTCAATGTCAAGTGACAAATATTGAGGCGTTAGGGACTCAGGTTATGGAATACTTGAATGTTTCACGCATCTTTAGAGTTACCATCGTTTTAAACGATGTAAGTCTGTTACATACACACGTACACCCAGAGGCCAGCTAAAAATCGCATTTCTCGAAGTTTTAATCTATTTTAAGTACTCTAACATAAAAATCTCGATTCTTTTTTTTACGAAAACATAGCTTCCTCTTCAAGGAAGCAATAAGTAAAAGTAAATATACCTTTAAGGGTATCCTGCTGCGACCTATGAATTCATTGTCGTGACTACCGGTAGTCGCTGTTACCGCGATTTCCTTGGCGAGTTTGACCAACCCCCTCACACCCTTGACGTCCTTGACTTTGCTCATCTTCTCCGGTACCGTTTCCGCGGCATCGAAATCCCTGATTAAAAAAATAGACAATAAATCTCCCGATCTCTAACATTTGTGCAATGATCGTAGGTCTCACTGACCAGACTTCGAGGCACAGCGTGTCATTTTCCGCGTCTTCCAGGGGTCTGCAGAATAAGAAAAATATATTTTATATCGGAACTGTGGGGCAAAACAAATTTGTAACGTTTCGATCGAGCGATGAACTCACAGTTCAAAGTGCTCCTCCCAGATCGGCGTAAGGGTTGACGTTTTAACTGCGGTGTTGTATCGTCTCGTCGGTGCGGATTCAAGATAAAGAGCGCAGAAAGGATCGCTCTTGCCGTTCGCGTCTTTTGACACGAGTTCCTTGGCCTCTATGACTTCCACGTTGAGATGCATCAGCGGCGGCTGCGCGTGAGTAACAGGAATTGATAGTATTTTTGACGATGAATCAAATGTTTTTTTGGTCAGATATATTTTTAAAAAACTTTCTTTTGTCACACCCAGAAAAAGAATTTATTTGACGATCACCATTTATTTGGTTCAAGTAAAATATTTATTTGATAAAAATAAATACTTATTTAAATTAAGTAAATAGTTACTTAAATGAAATAAACATTTATTTAAATGAAACAAATATTTTACTTAAACCAAATAAACGGTGCTCGTCAAATAAATTATTTTTCTGGGTGCAGATATATTTAAAAAAAAACTTTATTTCACTCAGTGGGAAAATGGCATTTTCACACCTAATGAAATAAAATTTTGTACGATACTCGTGCGAAAAACGTTTTCTTAACTCGTGTCAGAAAAAGTTTGTTCTCACTAGTATCGTAATGTACTATTTTGTTCAAATATA
Source organism: Ichneumoninae sp. A BG-2022a (assembly GCA_030522665.1). Classification (NCBI taxonomy): domain Eukaryota; kingdom Metazoa; phylum Arthropoda; class Insecta; order Hymenoptera; family Ichneumonidae; species Ichneumoninae sp. A BG-2022a. The sequence continues at coordinate 15,281 of JAPYZC010001048.1, forward strand.
TTTTTAAAAAATGTATTGTTTTTTAAACCGACCTCCATGTTTCTGGTATCTTCCAAAACTTGTTCGTGCGTCTCATTGTCGACCTTGAAGGCTTGTTGAAGATGGTTCAGCAGAGCATCCTGTCCGCACTCGTTTGATACGTCGTAGCCTATTTGATGTTGCGTCATGTACACGAGGGCCGCGTAGAGCTCCTCGATCTGCAACAAGTCGGATAGATGCGGAGTGATTAAAAACACAGAGTGAACGAGCGACCTTAAACAAATTGTTGATCCGATTCGAGGTTGCGCTAAATGATACAGGGCCAAATAAATAAATTGACGATGCATCGAACGTTTCGCACGGAGAAAAATAATTCTGTTTCTCGAACAAAATGTAGATCGTTAATAATTTATTGTTGTGGCAGCAAAAATATTTGGTTGCTACAGCAAAATATTTGCTGCCACAACAAAATATTTTGTTGTCCAAATCAGTTATGGTAACAAAATTCTTGTTGTCCCAACAATTTCTATTTCTCCGTGCGCGCGACTCGTCGGGGCTTAAATAGTGTCTATCAAATACATTGGAAAAAATGAATGATTACATTATCGAGAACTGATGATAATTATACTTCGCACGGGGATAAAACGGCGTGTCCTAAATGTGAAGAAAAATAAAAATAAAAACTGTGGCTCACTTTTGTTCTCGCGACTATTTTTACAAAAAAAAAAAAAAAACATTTATCGAATTAAATTATCGAAAAAGTGTCGGTATACTTTCTTGCGAGAAGAAAATCCTCTCAAGTGTCGTCACTCACCGTCATTGCGCGCAGAATGGCATTTGTTTTTCGTTCGAGTTCCGCTTTGGGAACTCCCCTAAATGTGTTGCGACTTTTTCTGAGGGTGCCCATTCTTCCGAGCGTGTTTGTTATGACCATCGTTATTTTTATTTAATCGTCTTATTTTTTAAAAAACTGTTTATTATTACACTCCCGTCATCACCATATCGTAAGATTTTTTAGTCACTTTGCAGTCAGATATTTATGTCCCCTTTTTTTGTTTTTCAAGAAGAATTTATCCAAACATTTGTTGAATTCCCACCGCAGCACTTGGGTCAGCGACGTCTCGGACGAATTCTTTTTTTAAATCGGTACGCGTAGTCGCTGAAAAAAAATTCCGCAAAGCTATTCCTCCTGCCCAGAGCTTGCGCGACAAGCGGGTTTTTTTAGTCCGAAGAAAAAAACCGCCCGGGCTTTCGCGGCAGCTGCGCTCGAACGATCAACAGTCAAATGTCTCGTCGACCGTCACGAGTGTACGGAGGAAAATAAGTAGAGAATCTTCATCGAGTCCGATCCACAACTGCGGCTTAGCTCGTCGTTTGTTCGCGCTGCACTTGAACATTCAACTTTGACCTCGCGATTGCCCGGCCGAGCGTCGATGAAACACCGCGTTAAACGCTGTCGAACTATCGCGAGGCGAAAAGAAGTAAACAGGAGAGAAAATAAAATAAATCGTTCGCGGGACGGTACGATAATTCGTGGCTTTGTTCGACGACGAGTTACCCACACGAACACTCTCGACCTTTTCTACTATTCTCGGCGAGGGGACTCGGGCATGTAAAATTCGTATCCGCATAACGAAACCACTCCGCACTGCTCTAATTAGATACAGCGGTAATCGCCGGGGGATCCGGCGTTCAATGAAATCGCCAGAAGTAATTTAACGCGCGATTTGCGAACTTCGAGATTCTAACTCTCGACTCCGAAGATAACGGGGAAGTGCTGAGACGTTTAGAATTTCAGATAGCCGTTTTGACTAATGTCTCGTTTCATTTAAGCGTGTTATTCAATTACGACTGGTCGGACGACTGCTGGGATAATTGCCACGGAAAAAATATATATGTTGGACATGTATGATATGCGACATATTTGATAGATCGATATATTTGTTTGATGGACACGGTAAAAATGGTTTGCGCACTTGGCAAACATTTTTTTCACACGAGTGTCCAACATTGTTAACTTCAATATTTTATTTGACTTAAAAAAACTTTTGTTGAAATTAAAACATTGTGAAAAATGATAGCTAAATGTACAAACTATTTTTTTTTATTCACTGTTAAAGAAATTTTTTTATTTAATGCTCGGGGCAGGAAATTGGTATGCAAAAACAGGGACATTAAATTTAATGCACGATTGTGATGAAAAATTAATGAAATTTTACAGTGAAATAAAAATAAATCATTGCATTTAGAGTACTTTTATAGTAAAATGAAAGTAAATAATTAAAAATAAAGTATTTCTAAAGTTTTTAATATACTGTACAATAATTTTTCATCACAATTGTACATGAAATTTCATGTACAATTATGATGAAAAATTAACGTACGGTATATGAAAAACTTTAGAAATACTTTACATTTAATAATACACTTAAATTTTACTACAAACGTACTGTAATTCAAATAATTTACTTTAATTTCACTCTAAAAATCCATTAATTTTTAATAACAATTGTACATTAAATTTACAATGTTTTTAACATCGTACATGCCACATATGTGTTTTATTCCACGCGGAAATCCGGCGGATTCAATTGCAACGAGGCGAGTGGCTTTAACCTCGACGAATAAGGAAAGAGGGCTATTTTGTCAGCGAATCGACGATGATGACTGGTAATCCGCTTATCGGGCTTGATTCTTTTCAGGGGTCAAGGCCCTTCGCGAACGCGGTGGCTAATCGCGCTCGTTGAACCGCGACAACACTGGCCGCCAATTTCGGTATTAACGCACTCGGCACTTATCGCGATTAACTCACAGAAAGTCCCGGCCAAATGTAATTTCGACAACGACAATGTTCGAGGAAAAAAAAATATAACAATAAAGAAAAGAATCGCGTGACGAATAACGGAGGCCGCCGATATGTTCCGCCGACTATAACTGGGCCGCATCCCGTTTAAACTGGCCACATACCGGACTAGAGCTAGTGCAATGGCGTTGCGTACGGGCTCGAACAATTGTGTCCAATGAAAGTTGATACGACGACAATTAGCTGATTGACTACGAAGACCGCTGCATCTGTACCAGTTTCCGTATTTTTTTGGTGTTTTATTTTTCTTTTTTAGAAATCTTAAAATCCTCTACAGATTACCCCATAGCTTTTTTGTCCGTTATGCAATTCGGGCCGCTTCTAATTTTACTCGGGATTTTAGCATTCAACCCAGTTCGTTTAATCGGTTTTACGCGCGAATTCCATTTGCTCGGGGAGATTGGGGCGCCAGATGTAGGTGGAAGTATATCACGGTGCTCTAGGAGAGCTAGGAAGAATTGAGCCACTTGCTATTGACAAGATGCAACGAGACTGGCTGCCGGGAAGGCGAGACTGGTGTCGATTACGAAATCGTTAAAATTCGACGACACCGGAATCGCGTGGACCCTGCACAAAGAATTCGGATTGTTTCAGTGTGACCGAACAGTTAGGTACATTTTTAAGTCGAGTTTTTCCGAAGCTCTGCCAAACAAAAAAAGCTCGCCACTAAATCGTCCGAAGGGTCTCGATCACTCCTCACAATTACCTGGAACTTTTAATCGCCGTTTTAAATATAACTTCCCAAACGAGAAAACGAAATTCAAGATAAATTTCTTATATTTGCATCACGCGTTAAAAAAATAAATCAAAAGTCAAGTCAAACAGGCAAAGCACTTTTCTCTCCACATCCGATTAATTTTCGTTTGGGTTTATTTCATACAATTTATAGAACTTCGCTTAGACGATTATTTTTTTGTTCACCTATCGATCCGTCCCAAAACCGGTCACCGAGCGATTTTCGGTAAGAAGCACTCATTCGCGCAGTAAAATTCGAAATTGATATCCGTCAGGGAAAGTCGCAACGCTCCGAAAATGACGAACTTTCTTGACGCCGCTCGCACAAAACTCACTGAAGGATTTTTTTAAAAATGTTGTAATCTTTAATCTTTTTCCCGTTCAATATCCGTCGAGCCGCGACACTCCGTCGTTCTGATCCAGGGTGCAACTCGGTGATACGCGGTCACGAGACTCCTCGCGTTAAAGTTCCTCGGCGTATTTCACCACCGCTCTCATCCCGGCCAGCGGCGGTGTCGAGTAATTGATCGTTTTGATTGGAAATGAAAAGGGAAGCGGTCCGTCGGCGCGGTTCCACCGTGGCTCGGCGATAGCGAGAAGATCAATGTGGGAAAGAAGAGTGGACAAGACGGTGGCGTAACGGTAGCGAACTCGACACTGCCAGGAATAGACGGAACGACGAATGGACCGGATAGTAACGTTCTCTCGTCGACGAATCCTCGTGGTCGTCGTACGTCGACGACGATGTTCCGCGGTACCGCGGCCGTTAGCTTACATACGTCACACGCGGATCGGACGCAAGCGCGTAACGAGAGCGCATCTTTATCGCATCGTGAGACACACATCGATTTGGCTGTATCGGGCAAAAATGGTCGGATAGCAAAATTAACGGGATTGCCGAGAGTCCCTCAAGCTCGTCGGCTCGTGCAATGTACGCTCGAAATATCAATGTTGCAACTTTTTCCGAGTCAGGAGAGAGCCCGGCAAAACGGCAATTCAGGGTAGACTATTTTTACAATGTTTTCCCCGAGGCATTAAATATAACGAAAGTTTCATCCGAAATTGAGGATAAGAGACCGTTTTGCCCTGCTTTCTTTTATACACTCATTTAAGTCAATATAATTTTTTTTTCTTTTTTTTTTTGCAACCTTCTGTACATGAATGATCATGATTATATTTTGTTACTTTATCTAATTCTTGCCGATTTTAGCTGAAACTTGAAAAGTATATGAATTTAATTTTTTTTTAATCGATGAAACAGTTGTTGCTCGAGTTTGTTAATTTATCTCGGTTCTATTTCGTTCGCTCGGCCCCGCTGACCTTGGTCCGAGTGTTACGGAGAGAAGAAAGGCGAAGAGAATTCGAAATCGGACAGACGAGTGAGTTGCCGTGAATTATGAGTCCCGGCTGGCCGAGAACAGCCGCTGGTACGTGTCTCACGGCCAATCCCGAATCCGCGAGTTTAGCTTGGAAATAACTACCCTTGATCCGGATAGAGCCTCGCGAACTCCCAGAGTAGTTCGGGAATTCTATTTTACTCCCGTTGACAGTTCGAGGGCTAACAAACTCAGTCTGAAACCCACGCACGGGGAGAGCTTGGTTAAAACAGCCAAATAATTATGTTGCCACCGGTAACTGCACTGGCAAAAAAACCATCGATCGAGTCAACAAAATGCGCGCTTACGGCTGGCTAAACAAATTTTTGGTTGATCGAACGAAATAATTGTTGTAGTAAGTAAAAAAAAACATTCGGTCCGCGACATTGCTAGTTTGATCAACGAGGTAGGAAATCGTCCAAAGGGTCTCGATCACTTCTCATAATTACTTCCACCTTTTAGTCCTCATTTTAAATATAATTTCCGAAACGAGCAAAAAAATGCAAGATACATTTTTTATATTTTCGATTCCTTTCGATCAATCAAACATTTCTTTCGCCATTCGTGAGCTCATATTTTGTTGACGCAATTGATTTTTTTCTCGCGGTGCGCAATTTCAGTTGATTTTATCAGCCTCTTTCCGGGTCCAGCAATTCATCTCGCATAGTCTATTTTCCGATCGGATTTCGATATTGTTTCTTACTTTCATCAAAGTCTGGCACTAATTAGCAATAACTCTCGTCCGTCTGACTTTGCGAACAGATAGCGCAAAAAAAAAGCAGATATTGAAAGACGATCCGTAGTCTCGTCGAGGATGACGAACAGATGTGGCCCTGTTCGGGCCGAGCTTAATTACCTACGCGTGTAAGTGCACGTCAGTATAGATTAATAATTATTTTCAGTGATGAAAGAGACTCGACGTTCTCAATGTTACACGATAAGAGAATAATCGCCGGCTCGTTCGCGATCGCGTCGATGATAAATATGCTATGTGAAAAAAAAATTGATGTTCTTACATTCCATCCGACCGATCCAACGAGCAGATCAGTCGCGTGCTCGTTCTCGTCTCTGTCGCTGTCGGACTCCAGCAAGGGCTCGGTCGGTTCTTCTATACTTCCGGTCTCGATTCCTTCGTCCTCCTCAGGACTCTCGTTCTTCGCCGGTAACGGACCTTCGGCGACCTCCTGAGCTCTCGCCTTCTCTGCCAGCAGAGTTCCCAGATTCTCGAAGAAACCCCCATCGGATTCTTGGATCCTAGGAAAATATAAACCGGAAGTATGTTTCAGTGAATACGTTTTTTTTTGTGGTATTTCATTTCGACTCATGCCAGGGGACCGCTGGGCAATGTGGGACAGCGGGGCAAAACGGGATAGTGGGGCAAATCTCATTTATCCAGTAATTTTTGGATGCCCGATTTTGTCCCAACGATACATCCGGATTTTCAATGCCGTTTTGCCCCACTCACCATCACCGCGACCATCCAAAGATTATTGGAGGATAGCGTTTTGCCCCGTTGTCCCGTTTTGCCCCACTATCCCATTTTTGCCCCTCTCGCTCCAATTTAACAAACTAAACCCAGCTGATTTTCTTGGGGACCGATTTGAACACCGGTCTTTTACGTGCGGTGGTTTGAAAATACCAACCGATTTTCTCGAATTCGTTGACTCCTTCTAAATTAATTTAGACACAAATTGGCAGACTCTAGACAAGAGTCACCGGCGTCATGCAAATTTAGGCCAAGTTATATTGGCCAACTACGTACACGTACACATGTTTCAATAAATGAGCGTGAGAAATACATTTTTTTTAAATGGAACAGTGCAGTTGTGAACTTGACCTCTATAGGCTCCTCGCTAAGTGCCGGCTACACTAGAGTGACAGGTGACTGGACAATAATAAAGTGTAACATTCATTCTATGAAGTGCTCTGACAATAAAAAAACACTTTGATAATTTTCCCACTGGACTAACATTTGTTTTACGCAGAATAACGTTTCACCTTGCTCATCACTTTCGTACATCAAACATGCTTCACGTGCCATATTGAGTATAAAATCGGCTCTCCGGATTAATCCTACTTTTGTGGTATTTACAAAATACATTTTATGCTAAACCGGAACACCGAAAATTAATCAACATTACCTGTACAGCAGCCTGCATTTTAAGGTAAATATTTATTTATTTAGAACGAAGCCATGCTAACTTGAGCCCGAGCTGGGCAAGCTTTTGATTGAAAGAGGAAAAAATTGAACAGAAAACGATATCTACAATCAGTGAAAAAAAAAAAAAACAAACTAGCATTCTATCGACGTAACAAAGCCACATAATTATCGTGAGAAGCTTATTCCCCTCTATACTCGAGCAAACTAGCAGTGAGCTCTCCACGGACCGCGTCCTTCACCTGTTGTGAATGAAGTTGTGGGCCGCGAATTTCCAATAGATGCTGGCCAACGTGATAGTTTTCACTTCCGGTTTCTGGCTCATGCGAAAGGCCGCGATGGCGTAGTACGGATGCTTCTCGTCGAATTTACCGAAATGCGCCATTTTTCTTGGCACCTCCCTTCGAAACAGATCGAAGATATTTTCCCGATGTTAAACACCGCGCTCGAACACCACGAAGATTTTTAACAACGTTTTCGTTTTATTTTTTTTAACGACCTCACGGTCCCCGGCGAGTCGGTGCGCCGACTCGATAACGCGAAGTGCCTCCTTCAGTTAGATCTTTTTTACGTCCCGGGTCGGAATAGAGGCTCTCATTGAGGAAAGAATATGCTTCGAGGCGACCCACGGTTCTTGCGAGACTGCGAATTCGCAAACGTCGTGTTGCCCGTATCGCGGCTAACCATAGTGGATGGAGGTAGGAGGCGATCGAACGGGAAACCCTCGCCGTTCTATGATGCCGGCCGGGGAATTTGCTTTTCGAGTTAGCGTGACGAAAAAAAAGAAAAAAAAAAATAGAGATGATACGTTTCATGCCATTACGTCGGTCGAGGTATGATAAACGGGTCTTTTGTAATGGAGATAGGGAACGAATGAATTTACAATGTGTGCTCGTCTTTACGAGCCGCAGTGAGCCCGGCGCATCGCTGAGTTTGATCAATGACACATTAATCGATTTGACGATAGCGAGCGAATCGACGGTTCTGCGATACGTTCGGGTGAGAGTCAGATCGCTGATTGTTTAGGGAAAGAAAGCTACTTCGACGAATCGTGAATGCGTTTAGTAGATCGGACGACGTCCGAGAAACACGTGGTGACGCGGCTTCGGTAAAACCGGTCGAACTAGCGATCCGGTATAAACGGTCGCGGGCAAGTCGAGGACCTCGAGAAAAAATGCTTTGGCGAGTGAACCGAGCAAAACGACTTATCGGACGGGAAATAAAATTAATTAATCTAAATGTCTCGGGATTCATTGCCCACTATAGTGGCGCAGTGTGTACCGTCGGCGAAGTGTGTACTTCCCCGATGACGTGTTCGCGGAGTCTAGACTCATGACGCCTCATCTTTACCCGGAGTGACGAACTCTAAACCGCGGATACGCGAGGATGAATCTTTTTTTAAATTGAAAGTAAGGTAAACGACCCAATCGTTTCAGTTCCGAGGCATTTTTATATTATCCGAGATCTATCTTCGTCGCGATTGTTCAACATTTGTCCTGGCGTCCGGAGGTCATAGGAAGGTCATAATGTGGACCTTTCACCTTGGCACGCGATCAGAAGATTTGCCATGTAAAACAATTTGTTGTCGTATTTTTAGACACGGCGCTTGGTTCATCTATCAGCAGACCTTGGATCTGATAGGATATTAATAAAATGTGCATTTAAAAAAATAATAATAAATTAAAATCACATGTTAATATCGTCCCAGACTATTTTCCTTCAGTACCGACACGCTTCAGTAGTTCAGTCTCCGAAGCAAAAAATCCCTTTGTATTCGGTATATAATATTTTTCAGAAAAAAAAGAAAACAACAACGAAGTAAAAGAATCGTTACGGGAAGCAATAAATCATGTTCTTGTTTATCCGTATTATCTCGTGTGTATCGAATCACGGACACAACTCGAGCAGATTATGCAAAGAATAGAAACTCATCTCGTTGTACGGAGACGAGAAAGAGTCGTTGCGCAATATTGTTACGCTCGACCTTCACCCGAGTCGTTGCTTAGTGGGTACACAGCGAAAACCTACGTTCCGAGAAATAGAGTGAGGCCTCTCGGGTAAGCCTCCGCAATAATATTTATGCGTTTAATGCCGAACACGCCCTTATCGGAGTCTCGTGATCGTCCGCGCCGACAGCGGTTCATAATCGTAAATAACAATAACATTTAAAAAATAAAACATTATTTATAAAGAGAACTCAAGTAAATTTAAGTTCGTTCAACTATTTTAAATCTTTTATAGATTGTGGACTTAAGAATTTTTTACTTATTCAGCTTTTATAATTATATTTAGAATTTATTACATATTATATTTTGATAAAGGAGAAATCCGTCAAATAAATTAAATTAAAAAAAAATAAAATGTATGTTTTATAATAAAATAAAATGTAATGTAATATAATTTGAAAAATAAAAAAAAAGAAGTTAGTGCACCAATTACGGTTCGATCGTCGGGTACGGCAAGCGTACACAGTACAAGCGCTATAGTTCCGCGCTGGATATAGATAGGTAATGCGGCATCGTGAATCATAAAACGACTGCGCGACCTTCGCTCGTCGATCGCGAGGAACCGACTCGGAGCGTGGCTATTCTTCGAAAGTTCCGACGGAGTCAGCCGGGAGAGTGTATCGCCCCTCGTCACGTATTTTCCTACGAAGGTGTTTGTAAGTGACTTTCGGAAGAAAGATAGGTACAGAAAGAAAGAAAGATCAGAGATCAAATGATTTCGTACGAAAGGCGCTCGCGCTTCTGAAGCCGCATCGCGAGAGTGTTTATTAATAGAACGGTGAGTGCGTGTCTTGGAAACACTTGGTTCTCTATCACACGTTGGGTACTGCTGACGTCTGTAAATTCGGTCGCCGTTGCCTGTGGGTTTATTTCTTTAACACCTGTTCGAACGCCACGCAGACTCGAATTATCGGGAGAATAAAATGTCTTGAGTTAGTTTATTTTTTTTTACGTCCTTCCGAAAATTTCGAAACGTTCGAGGCTCCTCGAGAGTATCGAGACTTGTCTCTCGATACCACTTGAAACGCGAAGATAAAGAGTCATTTTATTTTTATTTAAAAAAAATAGATATATGTGTTCAACGAACACTTGGCTTGAATCGTAAATTTTAGAGAAACGTTTATGTATAGGATTTGATTTTGAATTTATTTTTTCAGAGCTACCTGATTTCGTGCTCGGATTTCTCAGCTTGTTCCTTTTCTTTTGCCTCTTTCTCCTCGACGATTTTGTGGTAAAAGTCCTTCCACATTGCCTCCTCGTCCATGGCGATGGCAAAGTAGATCACTTCACTTTTGAACGATTAATTTCCGTTTGATTCGACGATTACTCAGACCGAATGAACCGGCATAACGTCTATCTTGACAGTTAGACAAAATATTACCGACAGTTTGTTTCCCCGACCACCGCTGGCTCAGCTTCGATTCACGAAAGACAGCACGAGACACGATATAGAACGCGGGGCGCGAGGGGAGCGCAGATATATTTTTTTTAAAGACAAAATTTATGGAACGTCGTGCGACGAACAACAAAACGCGTTTCCAGGTGCTCAGGATTTTGTGTCAAGGATCCCGGTGTACACCCACCGGCTGCAATATCAACGAGTCTCTGTTGCAGTAGGTACGTTCTCGGCCAGTCTTCCAACTCGCTAGCCCGACTACTCGATTCCTCGCGTCAGATGGCGCCACCTGCTGGACGCGGATTTATCTGCATCGCCTCTGTTTTCTCGACCAAGTGCACTCGCCCGAATGTCTTTTGCGCGGTAACCAAACGAGAGACATTCGTTTGTTCCGGGAATTATCGGATAAAAAAAAATGATTAATTTTTTTCGCTATTCGACATATCTGTGTTCCTTGGGCGATCGAAGGAAAACGATGAGACCGGGACTTTCTTGCCGTTTGTTGCTCAGACAATGAATGTACCGAGAACCCAGATGCGACAAGTGACTCAGATGATCGAGCATACCGTATTCCGCACAGCTCCGTCATACCGTGAGATCATGCGCGATTCCGACTGAACATTGTTGCCGGAAATTCGCTTTAGGTAACCTACAGTGATCGAGGAAATAAATGATCTTATGAATTATTTAAAGGACGTCATCGATAAATGGAGCCTCGGCGAGATAGCTCTGTTTTCAATCAACTCGCGCATAGACTGATAATTTATCACAACAAAGATCTAAGCGTCGAAAATATTAAGATCGAGCTCGGATAAGAAAAGGCGGTTCTCGGTAGTCGAAGCGCATTACTATAGATTTGAGTGAGCGTGCCAAGGGCACTGGCCGAGTTCCTCGTTCGATAATCCGCTAGACAACCGCCCCAGTTCGACTCCTTCGGCCCCTTCCCATCGACCACTGTCGCTACCACAGGAATCTCTCGCCTCGCGAGATACAGAGAGATAGAGATTTGTAACTCGGCGACTTATCTCTCGAAGGTCTCCCCTTATCGACCATAATTTATGTTCAATATATCAAGTGAGACAAAAAAAAAACGCAAATGTCGAAGATGAATGCGAAAAGCGATCGGAACGTGACTTCTATAAAAAGGAAAAATCATAGTGAAAAATTCAGTCTGTCCGATCATGCACGCTCAGTATCTGCTGGCGCTATTCGTTTTTCTCGGTAAGTACCAAATTGCACTTAATTTTTACTGTTTCCGTGAAATGCATCACGAAAAACCTCGTGATCCTATAGTCGCTGTTGATTAATTGATCGATGATTTATTCGCGCGCAGGAGTCGATGGCAGACGGTCGAACGACCGAACTCCAAGGAGCGATGACGTCATCGTTTTTCCAGCTACGTTCAAGGGCGACGGAAAGTACCCGGGAATCACCGTCGGGTTTGCGTTGGACTCCGAGCAGTTGTCCAAGCTGGAGGTCGTTCTCAACGATGTAATTACCAAGTATTTCGGACCGTTGCCAGGAAAATTGAGTCTTCGCGCCAGCGAAGACGCAAAAGCGGGTTTGGTACAAACGGTTCAGATAATCGGCGACGCGATATGCAACGGGATAAGGAGTCTGTTTGAGAAGCTGGGTTTGGGGCCGTCGACCCGGCGCAGATCGTCGCAGAATCACAAGTTGGCCAGGCCTGCCAGTAATCTGAAGCTCGCTGTTTACTATCAACTCCTGCGTTTTCCCTTGGAAGTCGCGCCCGTCGTGCAGTCGGCGAAGAGTCAATACAACAGACACATGGAGAGACACAATTACGCGAGTATGGGCTACAAGTCGGTGAAATTCGAGTTTCAGACTAACGCGAATTCCACGGAGGAATGGAAGTTTCTCGCGATGTTCGGAGCCATCGGGAACTACGGCCGCAGTATTTACGATTGTCTGGAGAGGAAGAAGCCTGGAGCCTTCGATCTCAAGGGAGCGGTTGGGAACTTGACGGATTTTCCACCGGAAGTGACCGGAAAGATCTTGAGGAGTCGTCTGGGAAAACGTGTTCCGAGGCTTCCGGGAATCAAGAGAGCGGGGTACAATCAATTACACGCTTTCGTTTGTCACGCGGCCGCTAACGACTCGCGGCTGGAGTATCGGGATTGTCTCGCGGAGATCAAACGAGTCGACAGATGTGTTCAAACGAGGCTCAACGGTTCGTCGACGGGCGAGGAGCCCTTTGCCAAATCCTCCCGGGATTTCGTTCGAGCGATGAAGGGATTCGACGATGGCTGCGGCGGAGCCGATAAGAAGACGAACACTTCGTCAGCCTGCAATCTCAGGAAAAAAGCCACGGGGAACAACGGGTTTCCGTACATCATTGATTTCTTCATGGGCGACTTGAAGAAGTCACCGGCTCTGGAGAGCATGGCGAGGGATCTAGGTTCGACGATAAAGAGAAGCAAGATCGGCCACGATGCCATAAACGAAATAGCGACCCTCGTCGAGATGTACAAACGTGGGCTGGAAAAGAAAGAACAGCTCTTGAAACTCGCCCAAGCGGACCCATTCAACGTGCACAGATACAACAGAATGTCCGATCACTTCACGAGGTACAGGCATTTCTGCTTGGATTTCGCGAACAGAACGGCCCGTCACGTCCACGGTGCAGTGACGGGTCTGGAGAACGTTTTCTTCAATCCGTCGTGGGGAATCGCAAGGGTCAACTTAACCGAGAACACGCGCGCCCTGAGATGCTGGTCGGGATTTGTGGATTCTATTTTTGGCGACTGGCTGGACAGTCCCAGACCATTTCCAGCGACACCTCTCACGACTCATCGGGATAACCGTACGAAGAGAAATGTCAATCCTGCAAAACGTCGACGTCTTCCGGGCTTGATCAAAGTTCCGAACGAAGTTGGTGAGTATTTGAGGTTTAAGCGATTTCCGAATGGCTTCCGTTGAATCAATGTTTGCAATCGATATGGTCCTGATTCCAGGTTTTGTACGAAGCTCCCACAAGGAAGCTTTGAAGAAACTGATCGAATCAATGAAACGTCTAAGTCAACCGGGATTACCGCCGCGGCCTTCCGCACTCGTGACGCTCGCCAATACATTTCTATTGGCCACAATGTTCTACGAGAGCATTGCGATTCTGGCAGCGGCGATTTACCGTCAGGACAGTGGTCCAGTGTCTCCGAGCAACAGCGCGGAAAACGAGGAATCCGATCGTTGGCCACCGCGGGACCGACGATCTCCGCCTTATCTGATCGATCGTGAAGATCCTCAGACTCGAGAGAGGGAAGATGAAAAGGGATTATTGTCAGTAACGCACGGAACAGGCGAGAACACTGCCAATACGCGCAGTCCAATTACCGAAGGGATCGACGCTAGCGTGGGAATTTCGACCGGCAATGAAACACCCATTGATTTCGTCGAATCAACGACGATATCGAATAAATTATTCAATTAATCATCGCGAAATCGTAGTATATCTGAAAGATTATGTAGAAAAAGAAACTTCACGAAATAATGGTGATGGGAAGTTATCGTGCAATTTTACCGGAAAACTTAAATAATAATAAAATATGTCGTTGGAACTCAAATGAAGCATGTGACCGATTTATCGTCTCGTTTGTCGACGTTATGATTACCGTTGACAAAGACCAGTTTTTACGGTGACTTTGAATAATAGCCGTGATAACAGATGTTCCTTCGATGTCTGACGTTAATGACATTTCCTCGCTTTACCGCGCAATAAAGCAACATCGATTGTCGCGCATTAGTTAAGTCGGTATTCGTTTAGCGGACGATGAACAACGTTCAGTCGTTTCTCGCTGTAGTCGGTAAAAATGTTGCACCAAAATCACAAGAGAATTTTAATGATTAGAAAGGGATTCATCGTTCTCATCGTGATTACTTTAGTTACTCAAATCACTGGCCAGATAACGTCGACGAATCACAGCTCCTCGCGATCGAAGGTCGTTGGAGGAACCGAAGTGAAAATCAGTGATGTGCCATTTCTGGTAAGTTTTACCTATTCAGGACCGTTTATTCATTCGCAAATAATTAATAAGATAAAAATGTAATGTTACAGCTTTCATTTCACTCCAGAAGGGATGGATTCATTTGTGGTGCGGTAATTGTTTCGGCGTGGTGGGGTATGACGGCTCTGCATTGTTTGTAAGAATTTATCACAATGCAAAAAAAAAAAATCCTAAAACTACAAAGCAAAAATAGTAAATAAAATAAAAATTCAAAGTGAAAAAAAGATTACGTTTTTATAATGAATTTTAGGAAACCGGGAAGCAAATCGGCGAGGTATTACTTCGTCAGGGCGGGATCGTCGATAAACGTGGTCGGCGGATCTGTCCACCGATTGCGGAAGTTGTACTCGTACGATTCAACATTTTTTGACGGCAAATCGATACCGACATACGACATCGTACTGTTCAAGGTGGCGACACCCTTTAGGTTCTCGAACAACGTGAAACCAGCGAAATTGCCACGGGAGGGAAACGTTCCGCCCAAATCGCTCAGCGTTTCCGGTTGGGGTCGTTCGGACATGTCGGGCGAGGCGAGGCTTGTAAATATGATAATTGTCAAATGATTTCCTCCCCCTCCGCCGATACAGATGGATAAACAGCAGGTTGTTGCTAAACAGGATATGACCTCGTCGGTGTTCCTGCAAAAAGCTCGAGTCTCCAGAGTCGATTGGAAGGATTGCATCGAGGCTACATCGTGGTACGAGTGGATAGTCGACGAGAGAACCCATCTGTGCTACGGCGAGGCCAGCGCAGATGCCTGCTACGGAGATTCCGGCGGTCCTCTGGCAGATTCCACCACGGTCTATGGAATCGTCTCGTTCGGTGACGGTTGCGGTGTGTCGCCCGGAGTCTACACCAAAGTGTTGTACTACAGACGGTGGATCAAGCGAATTATTAAACTTTGAACTGTACCGATGATAACAGTATCTGATGTCAACAAACGAAAAGAAATTATGATTACAGCAAGCAATAAAAAAGTTTGGACATTGAAGAGACATCAGAGAGCCTTACAATTTTTTTTTCTTATCAATGATCCATTTTTTTAAAATTGTTTTTTTAAATTGTTGAATCGACCCAAACCAGTTTTGGACTTTGGTGGACAACAAATGCTTGTTAAGTGTGTGAGATATTAAAGGAGTTTTGAATGTTCACGGCCTCATCCGCGGCAATGTCAGGCAAGACTAGAGCCTACGATCTCAGCGCTCCAAATATAAGGAGGCGATAGTAGGGCGAAAAATATGACGTCACGGGAGGTGAGGTGACAAAGTCTGTTTCGGAGGTAACGCGGTCTGTTTTGCTCTGGGGACCTCGTGTGGACACTACGCTGACGGAATCCCAGGAATTAGCGAGGCGAACTCGTGTCTGAAGTCCTAGATCGAGGCGGCCAGCCGATCGGCTACATTCCGGCCGAAATTAAACTTTCCTCCACGATTTGCGAGCCCGAGAGACAAAATTGAGCTATCGATAATCAGCGCATCATCGACAACCAAAGCCGAGTACTTGTATTTTTTAAAAATAATTTTGTATCTTAATTTTATTTTAATAATTTAATAATTTATAATAAAATTATTTAATAATTTTATTTTTATTATTTGTTACCACTTTGTTTCTAATATTTTCCTGCCTTCCAATCATTCTAAACTTTTACAAATCTACACTGTTAAAAAAAATGGTACATTCAATGCATCAGACTGGAATGCAAAAACTGATATATTCAATTTAACGTACAATTACGATGAAAAATGAATGAACTTTTACAATGAAAATAAATTATTAAAAATAAAGTATTTTTAATAATTTATATTTTTAAAGTTTTATAAGTACAGTACATTTACTGTACGTTAATTTTTTATCTCAATTGCACATTAAATTTAATACACCAGATTATGCGGAAAAACTTCCAGTACCAGTACATTAAATTTCATACGAATTTTCGTTACAGTGCACAATGTGTAATGTTTTGTTTAACATGTACAGGCTTCGAAACTTTCAATCTCG
The DNA here is from genome assembly GCA_030522665.1 of Ichneumoninae sp. A BG-2022a. Classification (NCBI taxonomy): domain Eukaryota; kingdom Metazoa; phylum Arthropoda; class Insecta; order Hymenoptera; family Ichneumonidae; species Ichneumoninae sp. A BG-2022a. The sequence continues at coordinate 31,814 of JAPYZC010001048.1, forward strand.
CGTTACACGAGCAACTCTTCACCGCCAGCTATTAAATTCCATAAATTTCTGCCTCGCGTAATAATGAGAAGAAAAAGAAGATATTCCTGCCAGCGTAATCTCGGTCTCGCTACGATCGTTTGGTGAATCGTTAACAACATCCCCAGCGCGTTTTCCCTTTCGAGTGTAGCGTTGCAAAAGAGTGTGCACGGAGATATGATAGAATGGGCCTGGAATCACGGAGTGTGGACCCTCCTGGCGGTTCAGCTCCGGTGCCCGCAGGAAGTCCACATTACCACACGCGTGTCCCTCTTTCTCTCCGCAGAGCCGTTTCACACGAATGCATACGAGTCCTCCACGCACACGCCGAACGCACTTACAAACTTCGTGCACACGCCTATCCTCTGTGTCTATCTGTTACACGAAATGTACCTGCGTGCCTGCCGAGTTCCCTATCGTTTACTCGGCTGACTCACCTGCCGGACTCGCCGCGCACACTGGACGCTGTCTGAGTAAGTCGACCCCAGCTCGGGCTTCCGGGGGTCTTTAAACTCTCACCTGTACTCCACGTGCGGGAGGAACCCGTTCGAAATACATGGCAAAAAATAAATAAAACGGCTCGTACATTTAACAAACATTTCTTGTCGACGAAGGTTCAAATTTTTGTTCCCTGTTAATTTATTTCTTTTTTTGTATTGAATTAACAGAAATTGTATATTCGATGAGAAAAATAGATGTAAAATTGAAATCTATGGAAAAGAAATGTTTGTTGAATGTAAATAATTTTTAACTGAAAAATGTTCAACGCTTGTCTTTAATTTTTTTATTTTTCATCGATTTTACCTTGACGTTGCTAATTACCGTGCAATTACATTGAACACTGTATTTTGTAGGCAATAACCGAAGCCGCGAGTTAAGTCGGGGCGTAAGAACGTAGTTAGCACAGACTACAGGCGGATCATGCGAAAAAAATTATTCCTCGCGTACTCACCCGTTATCGATCGCGGGACGAATCTTCGTTCTGAGACTCTTGAGAATGTCGCGTTTCAGCCTCGCGTACCATCCGCTCGCTGACTTTGGACTGCAAAATTTGCGAGGGGAAACTTTCGATTCGACGTTACGAGATTCAACCGCAAGATTCACCTCGATGGTTTTGATCGATTTTTCTTCCGTACCGGAAGTCAATCGGCGAGGCGCGATCGCGGGCTTCGAAGGTCTCTTGCGTCGAAGGTAAACCGGCTCGCGCACTTCACTGCTCAGCGTCGTATCGGTTACGATCGAGAGCATCATTTCCATTTTTTTTTTTTTTTGAGACAATTCTTTGACGAACACGCCACGATAGTCACTCGCACTCTAATCTATTGACTCGCTCAATGGAAAAAATGAAAAATAAAATTGATCGCGTACTCTTTGCCTGTGTGAAAAAAGAAACGATTTTTTCTTGCTTGCCATTTTTTAATTTTTTTTTTGTAATTTTTTTTAGAGAAATTGGACGAGCTTACACGAACGCCGGTAGAATTAGGACTGAACCCTGACGAAGCACAACACGCTGTGTGTATGATAAGTAAAGGGGACTCGCGGCCCCGGTCGTCCAATCGCGTAGAGTCGTGGGTGAATAACAGTAGTAGCGAGGCTAGCAAGTAGGGGCTGTACAAAGGGAATTGCCATGTTTCCTGTTCACCATGCGCGGGGGACAATCGTCACGTGGCTGATTATCGGAGAAAGAAAGATATGTCCGTACTCTCCTTCTCTCCAATGCTTATTTTTATTTATTTTGTTATCGAGTCACGACGATCGCCAGGGCTTGTTTATATTTACATCCGGAAACGGCGGACGTGGTTGCGCACTATCGGCGAATAATGTATTTGGAAGTCGCGTTTATCGATTTCAGAGACAATTTGCGAACGTGAGAGTCTCCCGATAAGCGTGCGAAATTTTCACAATCGTTCCAAAGGCGAAAATCACACATTAATAAGAAAAGGGCATGGAAGTTAGCAACGTTGCTCCAACAAAATTATTGACAGCTGTCATGTTTCGCAAAAGGTTGTTTTTTTGCGAGTCGATAATATAATGGAATGTCATATATTAATATAATAATAATTTGAATATATTTATGATAATTATAATCATAATTATATACATATATAATAATAATAATAATAATATAATATAATCATTTTGTTTATCGTTTCGCCGGAAAATAAACAATGAGTAAAGTGAAATCTGTTAATGATATCATTGGAGCAACGTTGCTAACTTCCAGGTCATAAAAAAAAAAAATTCCATTTACAATCTGTATTTATTTTTGCCTGATTATTTTTTTCTTAACGAAGAGGGCTCGGAATAAAATGTACGTCTTCGATCAAAGTAACGGTATCTCGGCCGACAATATAGGACAAAGTCGTAAACAAAGTTTGATTCTCGTTGTGTTTTCGTAACGACGAAGGAGAGGAAAAAGTACAGTGAAAAAATAAAATAAAAAAGTACCGTAGGCTCGTTCCAATGGTCGAGCAATAAGGATCCGCGGCACGTGTGTCGCTTTTACACGAAAGCGAACAATGGCCGGTAAGAAATGACGCCTCGAATAGTCAATTAGTATTTATATGTTTATTTCTCGGAATACTCTCTTCGAGCTAGCGTGCGGCAAAACAAATGCATCATACCCGTTACGTTACATTGTAGCTAAACACTTTCCCGATTAAAAAAATGCAGTGATAAAAAATACATTTGAATCGAATAAAGATTCGGACAGGTACGTTCAAATAATTATTTTGTTGGTACAGCTAAAAGATCGATCAGTTCAAAAATGTTTTGGATGATTTAACAAAAAATATTTTTGAGGCATTAAAATATTTTGTTCAACCAACTAAATATTTATTTGAACGTCCCTGCTCTAATGTTTACTTGATTCAATTGCATATTTTTTATCTTACTTCCCCCCCCCCCCTCCCAACGATGTTCTCACAAACTGTAATTCGTGACTTTTTAAAACTACCTTCCGCGAATGATCGTCAAAATGTAAAGTAATCGAGGTTGTAAGCGAAGAAAAGATTATGAAATAACGCGCGCCCTTCTTTATCGACGCAAAAGACGCTTATGGCAAAAGTATCACTGGAAAAAAAAATTCGTATGAAATTTGATGTACACGGCAGGAAGTTTTGATGCAAAAGTGGTATATTAAATTTCATGAACAATTATGAGGAAAAATTAATGTTCGGTGTATTAAAACCATTGGACATACTTTATGTTTAATCATTTACTTTAATGTCAATGAAAAAGTATAAGAATTTTTCATCACAATTATACATTACATTTAATTTACCACCTTTTGCAAAAAAATATCCAGTCCGCTACATTAAATTTACCATTTTTTTACATTGATAGGAGTTTGAGAGAGAGAGAGAGAGAGAGAGAAGAAGAAGGGAGAGAAATTAACACGGGCGACGACGCAACTTCGACGGGAAATAGCGAGGGCCTCGTATTGGCCGTCCCGGATCGGTGCGGCCAGCCGATCAACATTATTTCGAACATCCCCTTGATTAATTTTTCCAACGTCTCTGCGATCAGCGAGCCCCAGAGACAAACGAAAGAGCCAACAAGGAAGCGTAACCGAATATAAGCCGAGTAAAATTTGACGAAGTTTTTCTTATTTGTTTAGTTATTAAAAATTCCTGATCCGATCACGCCGTGGTTTGCGGACAGGGATTTGTCTCTGCATGAAGCATGCGAGCAACGAGAGGTCGATTTTTATTTGTTTTTTTAAGTATAAATGACGGGTAATGGAATACTAATGGGACTAACACAAACGGGATAATGAGATAAAATCCAATTTTCCAATAACTTTTGGATGGTGGCGATGGTGTTACGTGGGGCAAAACGGGTTTGAAAATCCGGATGTATCGTTGGGACATAATTCAGCCTCCAAAAATTATTGGAAAATTGAATTTTGCCCTCACAGTCCCGTTTTGCCCCGCTGTGCCATTTTGCCCCAGTCCCCCCTATGAGTAATAATACATTATCTGAAGTTTTGGAGTGAAATTTATTTTATGCTTTTAATGGTCTGCTTTATCGACTGAAATATGACCGAGAACGGTATTGCCAGTCAAGAGAAGAGCATAAAATATTTGAATATGGACTAGTGGATGAGAATAGTTTAAATCGTTGTCGACACGTAATAATAAATTAGATCCACGATCACAGTCAATAAATTAAACAACAATTTATTGATTAGCGACCGCGATAGTCGATGGCTATTTGAACCATTTTCATCCACTGGACCACATTGAAATATTTTATGCTCGAAATGATAAATGTTGCAAGGTGCGGAGGTAAAGTGTAAAAATACAGGAGTTCAGACATATTTCGACGAAATGTTGTCAACTTAGGACAATCAGCAAATAGCGAGAAGTCTTTTGGTCAAGCGTGTTCGTTTAGGGTTACCAGGAAGTTAAACAAGCTTTAATTGAACTTTGGACACAATTGACCCGACGAACGTGAGTCTCATAAGACTACGAGTGAGATAACATTACGCATAAGATTAATTTCGCATTACCCGCTCTTATTCTATTACTTACTCTGTCGTTGATTGCAGTCGTTGAAGTATGGGATGTCGCGTACATTTACCAACGGTCTCGACACTCGAGGAGTTCTTTTGCGTTCGCCAAAATATCCAATTCATTATCGAATCTACGAATCCCGACGGTTTCTTCACTTTAGAAGGCGAGCGCGAGACTTGCGGCTTTCGCGTTCATCGAATCACTGCGGCGACGGGCAAGCAGTGCGATTCCTTCCTACTCTCGCGTGGAAAAATAATTCGCCTTAATGAACGATAATTGGCACGTTGGCACAAACCATGCATGAACTATGGACACGTGAGGCGCAGGGGTTTTCCGTCAATTCGTAGGAATTCAGTGACGAGAAATGTATATCTCGAAGCTATAACGCTTCCGAAGATCCCCGATACGACGAGGTTCCTTAGGATCACGGACACGCTACGTAGGTAAACATTATACACGTCCTCGATCGTATCACGTTATTTTTTTATATATTTTTTTTATTGTTTTTTTTTTATTTATTGTAGCTCTCTGTACGTACATGTCGGAATGCTAATTACATAACGTGTCTCTAGCATGAGGTTGTAAAAAAAATGATAATTAAAAAAAAAAAAAAACATAACGTAAAGCTATTTCCGGTGAAGGACTGATTAGAGGATTGAGGATGGAACGACGAGACTTCGTCGAGCAGCCTCTTCCGGTGAGCTTGAAACAGTTACAGCTGCGAGATCTCCTGTACACCAAGGTTATAAATTATTGTTATTATTATTCTTGTTTTTCACCTTATATTTTCAACAAATTGCTCTATTAATCCTTAAAATTGCGTCGTGAGATTGTCGAGCAAAGCACGCATAAAACTGTATTGTCTCATGCACCGCGGAATCTTTACGTTTAGTGTATACATTTTGTTTCTTTTTTTTTCATTCTTCTCATTACGTTGTTCATCAATGGCGTGTTCAAGCATATTGCGCGTTTGACGCACACTCGGTAAAATTTTTTTTTTTACACCTTTATTTCTTCGGTCGAATAAATAATTTACCTCTTTTTCTATCGTGTTCGTATCTTGGAACTAGTTTACAACTATGTTAATTGGTAACAGAAGCTTCTGGCTGTCGCGAACAATTACACATATACATCGACGACGCTTACAAGCGTGTGTACATATGACCTGCGATTTCGCACCTTTTAGGCCAAAGTTTGCCGACGATTATCGATATCTGTCATCGATACAATGAAGGGTTACTTGGCTTCCGTGAGTGATTCTTTTTTATATATTTTTTTAAACATTTGTTTCGCTGAGGTAGGGTCGAAGGTTTCGGGAGGCAACGTGTCTATGAGAATTCCGAATTCCGATGAAATGACTCGGTTGTGATAATGGTTTAAAGCTTCCGTCGCGCACGGAAATGAGGAAGAGTCGGCGGATAGAATCTGATTGGAAAACTCGATCGGTTTTTATCGAGAATTTATATATATATATATGTGTGTTAAGTGCACGCTTCCGTGGACTTGCTTACGGACAGACTCGCAAAATCGGGCAGAGGACCGGGAAAAATAAGACCGACGGGCCGGCATTCAGTAACAAAATAGTGCGAATATTTTTTTTTCTGACGAGTGTAAGATTGTAGTGTGTTGCAATCACACGAGTTGAGAAAACGTTTTTCGCACGAGTATAGTAAAAAAAAATGTTCCACAAGGTGTGAAAATTGGGATTGTAAGGAGGGAGTCTTGCTGCGCGCTGACTTCGCATAAGTTCGACAACAATAAGAGAAAATTGCAAGTACTTCTTGATGGTGTAAAAATCTGAAAAAAAT
>JAPYZC010001049.1:0-22470 GCA_030522665.1 Ichneumoninae sp. A BG-2022a
CAAAACTTTTTTTTTATGAAAATGATTCGTTTATTTTTCTGAATACGTATGAATTTTTTCAGATTTTTAAGTAATCGTTGATTTTTTAATTTTTTTTTAAAGAACAAAAATCGACGATTACTTAAAAATCTGAAAAAATTCATACATATTCAGAAAAATAAACGAATCATTTTCATTAAAAAAAAGTTTTGTTGCCGGGTAATTTATTAACCAATTAATTTTTGATGAATTTGTTAATAACATTTTGCAATTATTATTATGCAAAATTAATCTTCTCAGTACCTTTAGTATACATGATTTTTTCAGATTTTTAGCTAGGTAGTTCTTGAGTACTGGCAGAACTAAATTCTTGAAGTTTTGAATAGTGGGCACTGACTCAGTACTTGATGCTTCAATGTGTACTTCAAGTACTTAGTGCATTTTGCCCAACTCTGCTCAAAACTAACACAAAATAGTAATTTTTACGAGGATAAAATTGTTCCTTTCACCGGATACCTTCTCAAAATTGACCCGTTTACTCCCAGCGAAAGTTTTTTTTTTATTCTTGGAAATATAAAATTACCCGAAGGTATCTGCGCATCAAACTTCATTTCTGGCGAGTCTGTCGATGCACGACTTTGGGACGAAAAAAAAATTGTTCGCGCGTGAAGTTTTATTCGCTAAGTGAACTTCCCTGAGCGAAGTTTGTGTGTTGCAAAACGCAGCCGTTATTAACTTGATGAAATTTAGTCTCATGCAGATATCTTCGAGGTAATAATTCAAACCTATCTATGCATCTCAACAAAATAGTGTCTCTACAAAAATGGTCGATTGTTGAAAAAAATCGATTTCTTTCTTTTACTGTTATTGGAAGATTCTTATTTTCATTCCTATTTTTCTATTTATTCCCGATTTCCGATTTATTCCTATTTTCCTATTATTCCAATTTTCGTTATAACAATTTCAATTAAATAAAAAATTATATTGTATTATTTATTAATAATTTACTTAGCTTTTGGTCTCAAAATTGAAAACGACCATTCACGGACTCAATGTGAAGAAATATTGAATCGACCTCAACGAATAAATACCGGATGGAAAGTTGAAAAAAAGCACAGAGTCTAGTCCCGATTTCTCTGAAAATTGTTACACTTGTTGCAACTTACATCACCGTGCCATTGGAAAATCGTTGTCGAAGAATGATGTCATTTCCTCGGCCATTTCCCAGCAAAATTCTTTCGTGTCAATTGAATCTATTAATTCCGTTTGACATTTGAGCCACGAGGCTGCACGGTCACAAGTGTTCAAAGTGCCGCGGTATTTCGATGAGTGTGACAGTAGGGAAATTGCCATTCGCAAATGGTTTGAAAAACTTCCGATCGATCGACGATTATTAGCGACACGTGGTCCCCTCTCTCCGTGCATAATTTCAACGATATATTCTTCGTCTCATTCGACACATGGTCCCCTCCCTGTACCCAATTCCAACACACTATATATGCAGCGTCTTGTTCTCTCGGCTCGTCTTGCCTCTCGATAAATGGCAACGACGCAGCGATCGGAATCAAAGAATTTTATCGATCTTCTCTCAGCTTGTTGTTCTCCAATATTTAATGAACGCGTTTTCTATCCTGAACAAAACCTCACTAATGACCGTAAAAAAAAAATGTATGAATGATGGGTACATGGAAAAATAAAATTTGACGTACCTCGAACTCATATCTCACGTGTAACCACGCAAAAACAATTACTTTTGATAATCGGCTTCGTACGCGGAAAAAAATGACGTAAAAAGAAAAAAATACTAGTATTTTTTTTATTTTATTTTTTTTTAAATATATTGTGCCCGCGTATACCCTTCTGGGTTTTAGGACCCCCCGTGCCCTGCGCTAGGATTTCCCCTTCGCTGTGCGTCCGCAACCGACTTAAGGTAGTCCTTGCGAATGGTGTTCACTTCGCATAAATTTCAGAGAAATGAGAGAGAATTCCAAATACTTCTCGATGGTATTAAAATGTGTACAAAGTCGAGCATATTAAAGGCATATTAAAGGCGCTGAAAAGGTTAATTTTGCATAATAATAATTTCAAAATGTTATTAACAAATTGATGAAAAATATAATTGTTCAACAAATTTCCCGAAAAACCTACCTTTCTTTAATGGTAATGTTTCGTTCGTTTTTCTGAATACGTATAAATTTTTTCCGATTTTTTAATCCACTTCGAATTTTGTGACTTTCTCCACATTTTTCCCATATAAAAAGAAAAAAATTCAAAGTGAATTTAAAAATCTTAAAAAATTCAAACGTATTCAGAAAAATGAACGAATCATTATCATTAAAAATAAGTTAGGTCGCCGGGAGATTTGTCGAACAATTGTATTATTCATCAATTTGTTAATAACATTTTGGAATTATTATTGTGCAAAATTAATCTGTTCAGCACCTTTGATATGCTTGATTTTTTCAGATTTTTATACAATCCAGAAGTGTTTGCAACTGCCTGTAATTTCTCCGAAACTTATGCGAAGTGAACACCATTCGCAAGGACTACCTTAACCCCACCGTATCGCATTCGCCGAGAACCTATGGAAACTACGAACCTATGAAAACCTGTGCCGATACAACCGGATACAAAACTAACACCTCCACTCAGTGATGCGACGCCGATATCCTACCGGCAGACACACCCAGAAAAAAAATTATTTGACGCCCACCGTTTATTAAGATCGAGTAAAATATTTAATTGATTTAAATAAATATTTATTTCATTTAAGTAACTATTTACTCAATTTAAATAAATATTTATTTAAATCAAATAAATATTTTACTCGATCTTAATAAACGGTGGCCGTCAAATAATTTTTTTTTCTGGGTGCACCATCCGCCAGATAAGAACCCACTAGAGTCACGCCAAAGCCGCCCAACATCGCCCGCCCACTCATCACGGACAGGTGTTTGGGCACATATTTATTGAAGGTGGGAACCCAACCACCCGAGTACACAGGAAAAACACTTGAAAAAGTTTCTAGCGGGGTCGACCGGGAATCGAATCCGGGTGCGCGGCGTGCGAACACGAGCCCCATCCACTAGGCCTCTGGACCCCCTCTAAAAAAATACGTGTATTAATTACGCGCTTAGTACACGGAAAAATAAAATTTAACCTGCCTCGAACCCTCCTCTCGCTTATAAACGAGCAAAAATAATTCATTTTGACAATCATCCTCGTACGCTGAAAAAAAAAAGTTCGTAAAATAAGAAAAAAAAATCTTTTTAATACAACGATTTTTTTTATCACGTATTAATAGACGCGTAACTAATAATATTACGCGCCTTACACACGAAAAATAAAATGTGACCTGCGCCGAACCTACATCTCGCTTAAAAACGCGCAAAAATAATTCATTTTAGTAATCATCCTTGTACGCTGAAAAAAGAAAAGATTGTAAAAAAAATGTTTAAATCGTTGTATTAATTACGCGCCTTGTACACGGAAAAATACAATTTTACCTGCCTCGAGCCCACATCGCGCTTACAACCGCGCAAAAAAAATCATTTAGACAGTCAGCCTTGTACACTGAAAAATAAAATTTGACCTACTTCATCCAGAGTCCTTTCCGACGAAAAAAAAATCAAGGTTGCTTGTGAGAAATTGCCACCGATCCATCATCCCGAAGCACGAAGATTTATCCAACCGAGATTTTTTTTTTCAACTCCCGAAAGCGCGACTTTATCTCGATTTTCTGTCACGACGCACGCGCTCGTGACTGTTTGTTTGTGTCGTTCCTGTCGATAAATGACACCGTCCTAGCTATCAGCACCGAAGAATTTTCTCAACCTCCTCTCAGCTTGTCATTTCGAATATTTAATCGGCCTGTTTTCTGCCTTGAACAAAATCTCGCTAACGACCGTAAAAAAAAAAAAAACATTAATCGTTCGATTAATCACGCCCGTTCTGCACTGAAAAATAAAATTTGACCTACCTCAACCAGAGTCCTTTCGGACGAAGAATAAAAATTATGGTTGCTTGGGAGAAACCGCTAGCGATCCATCATCTCGACGCAGCCTTTTGAACTTTTCACTTTCGGCATTTAATGGACAACCATACGAAGTTTTATATCCAGAGAATTCTTTTTTACTTGGTCCAAACCACGACTGAATTTTGATTCTATGCTACGATGTACACCTTTGAGTCGTTTTTCCTCTCGATAAATGACAGCGACGTAGTTATCGGAACCGAAAAATTTTATCGATCTCTTTTCAGTTATTCTTCAATATTTAACCAACCAGTTTTCAACCCTGAAATAATCTCTTTAATGATAGAACAAAAAAAGAATATGTAAAAAATTATTTATTAATCACGCGTCCTGTACACGAAAATAATAAATTCGATCTAACTCGAACCCACATCTCACTTATAAAGGTGCAAAAATAGTTCATTTCGATAATCAGCCGTGTGCAACGAAAAAAAAAATTGACCTACCTCAAACAAAGTCCTTTCGGATGAAAGAAAATTCACCGTTGCTCGAGAGAAACTGCTATCGATTCATTGTCCCGACACAGATTTTTGAACTTTTCTCTTTTAGATTTAATAGAGAAACATGTAAAGTTTTATCCTGACGAGATTTATTATTATTTTTTTTTACTTTCCCCAAAGCGCGACTTAATTTCGATGTTACGTCAGGACGATACGCGCGCGCGTTTGTGTCGTTCGATCGGGACTGAATCGTGGAATGTTGACGCTCGAGTTTTCAAAATTCCGAGGTGTCGATGTGGATGTTTGTAGCGTGAGAAATTGTACGGTTTGAGGAAAGTAAACGCGCGGAACGCGACTTACAGGTGATATTCTCCTGTGTTAGGGAAGGGGACGACCGACGAGCGTTAATATATACACGTGTATTACAGAGAAACAATGGAAATTTCTTCACTTTACCGGCTACGTTCGGATCTCCCGTGCAAACGGGTAAAGTTAACGATTTACAAGCAGTTTAAAAACTCGCTTTATTATCATAATTGTCGTCGACAGTGAAATATAAAAATGACATATTTATTGGCGACTGGATAATCAACAGGCGCGTGTGTGCTGTGCAAATAGGCGCTACCTGTGGAACTGAGACATTTCGGAGTGTTCATTAACGCCCGTCGAACCTCAGAGCAAACGGATTTGACAGAGAAATTAAGTTTTTTTTTTTTGGTAATAAATTCGAAACTGTCATTTTGCAAACATTATAAAATTTATCAACGCAAGCTGCGGGCTCTTTCAGAGAAAATTCAATTTTCTTTGTGATTAATTAGTGATCTGATAATGCAGATTTACGTAACTACCAAGAACACGGTTTTTTTTACTCTCTTTATCTCGACTTCAATGGTAAATCGAGGAGAAAAATATATTTTTCTCTCGGCACCGATGTGTCAATTGCGTATAAACGATTGTAATGATAAATATTGGAATTGCTTGATTGCTTCGGTCCAAGTGGGCCAGCAATATGTAATAATATTTTTCTTTTCGGTCAACGACGTGAACGATTGAATAGTTAGACATTTTTGCTTCTTATTAATTTAACCGACAAAATATTGTTTGTTTATTTTTTTAATCATTTATGGGTTATATTGAGAAATAAGTTTCTGGAAAACTCAAATTTTCACAAAATTTCTCATCCAAGTTTTCCTTGAAATTCTCGACAATTCGATAGTACGATACATTTAATCACTTTCCGGGAAACCAATCGTCCAATTGATGAAGGGAAATTGATTTTACCGCGAACTACTATTTTTTCGAACATTATCTGTGCCCACATTATCAGAGAAATCGGAGACATAAAAAAATAATAAAATTTTCTTCGACACACTCTAGTAATCGTAAGTATAAAATAACGAGTAAATCACAATGAGAACTGGTATTTTCTTTGCATTTTGATAAATCTGCATTATCAGATAGCTAATTAATGGGAAAAAATTGAATTATTTTTTTTTTATATCTCTGTCAAATAGAAGAAAAAAAATAGAAAAAAACGTCAAAAAAATCTGTGAAAACCAGTCAATCGCTTCAGTCGCAGTGTTCCAGACAAAATCAGTTAAACATTTTCACGATTTGCTTTAATCTGCAGTATTATCGGTAATAAATCGATCCGATTGAACAGGCTTCTAATTGCGCGTCACCCGATTATTTATGATTGTTTTCCGTTGTGTCGTTGATCCAACACTGGGGCACTCACACATTCGCGCGTTCAAAGCATAACATTACAGTAACGTAAATTCGGTTAGGTTTTTTGAGGGAGTTTTATAAAATGTGGAAACTTTTTTTTTCCATTTGCATGTTGGAACATTAGGTAAAATATAACGGGACATGAAAAAAACATCTGTCGATATATTAAGCGACACAATTTAATAATGGTACATATAAAAAAGAACGAGTAAATCTTGATGAGAACTCGTATTTTTTTACCAATTAACTGACTAATTAATCAGAAAAAAATAGATTTTTCTCTGAAAAACTCGCAGCAGACTATAAATTTCATAATGCGTGAAAATGGATAATTCAGAACTTTTCCAATCAAAAACTTAATTTCTCTATCGAATAGAAGAAAAAAACCAGGGCATTTTTTTACCTTTGAAAATCTGTCAATCGGTTTGCCCATGTTTTTTCAGACAGTCAGCATTCTCACTGGGGTGAAACCTGCAAATTCGCTGTCGCTTCAACGTGCAGTATAATCGGTAAAAAAAATCGACCCGATTGAACAGCCTCCTAGTTACGCCTCACTCGATTATTTACGATTGTTTTCCGTTGTCGTTGATCCAACGCCGAGGTCTTCGTACATTCACGCTTTCGAAGCATAACATTACAGTAACGTGGAGTCCGCATCTGTGCAAATTATTGGCTATGTGAACACTTCGAGTCAGACTCGACGAGACACTTTTGCTGAATCACATCGACAAGTGCATGTGCAGGCGTACGCCACTATGCGGCTAACTTTATACACGAGTGAGCATCGTGCGACACGTGATAAGATTTGTGAAAGATATTCTTGCCGCGTTCGAGAAACGACGATGCGTATCGGGAGCTGTGACGTCAACAGCCGTTGGTTTCAATTAAATCGTCACATGACGAAGCGAAGGGAGAGGCAGTGGCTGATCACGAGGAAAGTATTACAGATCCGCGACAGATTGAGCGATGAGAATCACCGACCGGTTCAGCCTTCCACTCGGCAGATATAAAAAAAAAAAAAATGCAATCTGCGAACTTATCCACGTGATGTTTACCCTCGCGACCGTCGGATTTCCGCCGCGGCGTTTTATCCTCCCGACCGTATAGTGAAACGCTCGAATTCGAAAGTTGAAAAAACTCGGAGAACCCTGGCATTGCGGAGCGACTGGCGGTCGATCGAGGTCTCTGACCAGGACGATCAATGATCTATCGATCGAGGGAAAAGATCTTGAATTATTGAAACAATCGGGGGAAAAAAGAAGTTTAATACTAGGCGAGGCACTCAATGTCCTCGAGATTCAGAGTTCGGAATGTAATCCGACAAACCTGCCTTTTTCCCTTGACCCTGTTTTTTCACGGTGAATTACTGTCGGGAATCCCGTTTGGTTTGATTATACATTCGGTGTTACGTTACATCGCGGGGACATTGGGAACGACCAGACAAGGTGGCAATGGGAGTTTTACGGATTTGTTTGTTTAGGAAGATTTTTAAGGTTTTTTGAGGGAATTTTTTATAATAGAGGAATTGCTTCTTCATAGAGGAAGCTTTGGTATCGTAAAAAGAAATGGAGATTTTAATGTCAGAATACGTAAAATAGTGTAAAACGTCGAGAAGTATGATTTTTAGCTGGCGTCCGGATATATGTGTGTGTCTGTGTGTGTGTGTGGGTATGTGTGTGTGTATGTGACAGAGTTGCATCGTTTAAAATTACTATAACTCGGAAATGGCTTGAGATAGCGAGTTGACATTTGGTACACTAGTAGAGCGATCACGTCGCTTCGTTCAGTGCTATTTTCGTGAACATTGAGGCCCAACTGGAGGTTTTATGCGATTTTCAATTTTTTTGAAATTCTCTGTGGTAGCTCTACCTTGCGTACATTTGGAGTAATCGTCCTAAAACTCCACATAAATATACTATTTTGATCAAAGACCTTTAGTATTGAATTTGGTCAAAATCCATCGAAGTGGTAAGATTATATGAGATTTTGAGTTTTTTGATTTTTTTGAAAAATGACCAAAAATAGTCTAATTTTTTTTAAACCTTTAGTAGGTTGAGACATGAGGTACAGTATAACGATACATTTTTTAAATACCTGCCGATAAATTATCGGCAGATATTTGCACTTCGAGATTGCATTTTTTTTTTGTCATTTCATCTTCATTTTCCTAGATACATACAAGTCCAAGATCATTTAAATTTTATTAAAAATTACGTGTAAATAGCGATAGGTGTAGTACTGAGATAAAGTAGATTTCTTCCGTATCATATCAGACAAGTTAGTTTTAAGAGCATGTGAAACACGTTCTCAGCGTGTCTCTCTCGCTCGCCGAGAATGCCACTGATGCCATCTCTCTCGCACTCCGTAGCTCTTAATACCTTTGCAGGAAGAAAACCGCAAATATGTATAGTCAGCATTTTTATTTCCTGTGAATCTCAAACTATTACATTCTTAAAGTACACATTGTTCCCTGGAAATAAAAAGCTATCGCTGTATAGGGTAAAAGTGGTAAATATGGTCCACCTCGATTAACACGTAAATCTATTATAAATGGACCGGGCCATATTCCCCACTTTTACTCTAATCGTAGTAGAGTCGGACCTGATATATTTTTTTTTCGTAGTAATTGCATTAAGGCAAAATAATAAATTTCGTTATTTTGTTCAATTCTAGCACTGAGATAAAGTAGTTTTCTTCTGTACCGTGTCAAATGAGCTAGTGTTAAAAGCATGTGAAACACTATGGAGTGCGAGCGAAATAGCAGCAGTCGCGCGCTCAGCGGACCGAGAGAGACACGCTGAGAATGTGTTTCACATGCTGTTAATTAATATCATCGCAGAAATGAAACCTCAAATATACATTGGCAGTATTTTTATTTTTTATGAATCTCTAAGTATAAAATTCTTAAAGTACAAATTGTTTGTTCACTGAAAATAAGCTATGTCTGTACAATCTTAGTACAGTCGACCTGTAAAAAATTATTTTTTTTTGTGAATATATTGACCCAATAAATATATGAACCCGAGACATTTCATTATTTTTTCAGTTCTAGCAAAGAGATAAAGTAGTTTTCTTCCGTACCGTATCGAACTAGCGAGCTTTAATTAATACCATCGAAGAAATAAAACCTCAAATATACATTGGCAGCATTTTTATTGTCTATAAATCTCAAAGTACAAAATTCTTAAAGGACAAATTGTTTGTTTACTGGAAATAACATGCCATCCTTTAAGGACAAACCGATAAGACGTACACGTTTTATTATCTTAATTAACATACGATGAAACCTAATCTATACTTGCTCGTTCTAAGCATGAATATAGATCCGAGTGTCTATAACGCTGTTCATATATCAGTCATGATGTTCGATTCGAACCCGTGCGGCGAACGTAACAACTGAAGTAATCGGGCCTCCAGCACGTGCAACTTCCGGGTACTAAGCACCAATCGTAGTACCGTCGAAAGTGTAATAATTTTTTTTCGTGATTGCATGAAGACGAAATAATAAATTTATTACATTTTTCAATCCTGGCACTGTAAAGTAGTTTCCTTCTGTATCGTAATCGAACTGGCTATCTTTAATTAATATCTTCGCAGAAAGAAAACTGCAAATGTATATTGGCAGCATTTTTATTTCTTATGAATCTCAAAGTATCAAATTCTTAAAGTACAAATTGTTTGCTCACTGGAAATACCAGGCCATCTCTTAAGGACGAACCGATGAAACGTACACGTTTTATTAAATTAATTAACCTACCACGAAACTTAATCTACACCTGCTGGCTCTAAACATAAATATAGATCCGTGTATCTATAATGCTGTTCGTATATCAGTCATGTTGTTTGCGTATTTTCCAACAAGGAAACGCGTACGCATTATCGTCATTGACACCGACTCTCCCGAAGCCCTTGTCATTCGTTTCGCAGATAAACACATCACGTTTACGTAACATCGTGGGCGATGTGAAAGCGCAGTCATAACGGGGGGACTCAATCGTTCCACATCCAAAAGTCCCCCCGGTACAAATAAAGGGAATTCCGCGATGAACGCCGAATGACGAATTCTTCGTGACAATAAGTCAGCGTTCGTTGATTCAGAGGTCGGGATTCGAACCCGTGCGACGAACGTAGCGATTGAAGTAATCGGGCCTCCAGCACTTGCAACTTCCGGGTACCAGGAACCAATCGTAGTACAGTCGCACCTGTAAAAAAAAAATTAAATTGCTTTTAGTGATTGAGTTAAGCCAAAAAATATTAAATTTCACAATTTTTCTCAATTCTTCTTCGATTTTATTTGCAATGCAATGAGAAAAATAATTATATAATTAGAGGAGCCATAGTCGCTTTCTACTGTAAAATATGATTCGTCGTGGGAACGTCTATAATGTATAGTTAGGACGATAAACCACGAATGATAATAGCAAATCTACATAATAACAAAGTTCGTATCGATTGGACACTCACGCCGGTACTCACAGTTACTCATGACATTCACACGGATACGCGCGACACTCACACGGATACTCACGACACTCGCACGGATACTCACGGCACTCATACGGATACTCACAATACTCATACAAAGTCAGAGATCCTCACTGATGCACACACGTATACTCAAAGATACTCACACATATACTCACACATATACTCACACATATACTCACACATATACTCACACATACTCACACATATACTCACAAATATACTCGCACATATACTCGCACATATACTCACACATATATTCACACATATACTCACACATATATTCACACATATACTCACACATATACTCACACACATACTCACACATATACTCACACACATACTCACACATATATTCACACATATACTCACACATATATTCACACATATACTCACACATATACTCACACACATACTCACACATATACTCACACATATACTCACACATATACTCACACATATACTCACACATATACTCACACATATACTCGCCCAAACCTTCACAGATGCTCACGCGGATATGACAGATTCCCACACACGAAGCGAGCGATGCAACATAACCGCCAGTATAATTATAGTTTATCCAATTAAATATCTTCCAACGGAACCTATATGCATAGACGTTTTTTCAGGGAATTATTCGGAATAGTGAAAATAACTATGTTTTTTGTAAGTGTGTTATTGCCGGCCCTTACTTGGAAGCAACCCATTTCATCGACCCCGTCGCAATGATGCTGTTGCGTGGCACTGCTGCGGCCCTCATTTTCGCCTGCCCTCCGTTGCAAATATTGTTGATAATTTTGGAAATCGTGAACCGGCGGCGGTGACACGGTCACCGGATCCCTCGGTCCAGGGAATCGACCGTTCTGCCCATCGTCCAAGAATGTGTCGGGATAAAAGATTTCAGCAACCAAGAGACTCGTCCATCTCGGAGACGAGAGACAGCCTCCGTCCAAATAGTGACATCGAGATTGCCTGTGAATTTAAGATTTTGTAAAAATCCCCAATTAATTGCCTTCACAATTTTTAGTTAAAAATAATTCATTCGTCGTCATCGAGTTTAAAATTTTGAAAATTCCTCACTTATCGACTTTAATGAAAACACTAAAAACAGTTCAATAACCCAATCTTTCAACTAAAAGAAAACATTCATTGATCAACATCAATTTTTAAATAAAAAAATAGTTTATTGATTAGAGGAAAAATATAGTTAATGGATTGTTGTGTAAAGTATATCATTGTTCATTCATTTTCTATCACATTTGGTCGAGTTTCTTTCCTGTTATAAAAAATAAATAAATAAAGAAATAATAAAAAAATCTTACATGCATCTCGTCAGCTCGATAGTTTGCGTGAAGTATCCCTCGTAGGGTATCTGAACGACGTAGCGCCAAATTCCTTGATAATTCTTCGCAAAAACTGGTGTGGCGTATTCGACCTTGGCAGGGCAAGGTGTCGGTGGTCCGGTGTATTCTTGAGGCTTTTCCGGCTGAGGAGTTCGCTGACGATACTCCGGTGATGGAGGATCGTCCCGACGTTCCGCCGTCGAAACTGTGGCCAATGGCTCACCTTGGATCGCTTTGTACAGCATGCAGACACTGTAATTTCGAAGGCCAACACGACGGAGCGATAATGAAACGGCGCAAACATTAACGAATAATGACACGTTAGAAAATAAATCAAAATAAAAGTAAATAAAAATGCGTTTCCTCTTTTACTTATTTGCGTTACAAGATTTACGTTGCGATACTTACACGCCACCTCCGTTGTCGCAAAACTTTCGACCGTTTCGAGTTGCATCGACATTGGACTCTGGTTCCGGTGCGGCGCGCTTGCTGCGGCTTCTCTTCTCATCCGTGTCAACTCTGAAAAGAGGCAAAAAAATGGAATGAAAAAAAGCATCTAGTATTTTTCATTAAAAAAATAATAATAAAAATAGATCACTAATAAATACTTTTTTTTACGATTATTGGAAAGAGAACTAGATGGTCGTGGATTTTGTAAAAAAAAAAAAAAATTCAAATGCAAATTGTCTTTGGATTTTCACACGAAATATCTGCTGGGAACATATTGTCTATACGGATGTCGACGGTTTAATAAAAATAATCATTATTGTTCCATAAATAGGTTCTGCTTTTGTCGTAAAAAAGAAAAAGTCGAGATTTTAAGGTCATGTGAAAGATGTACCGCGTACCATATGAGTGCGAGAGAGATAGATGCATTTTTCGAATCAATGCCATTTAAAACCGGTTGACGTTTTCCGTACAAAACGGAAGCATCGTCGGACGCGGTATTAAATTGTATATTTTTAAAAACGATCTAATCGAGTAAAGATGAAGATATCGAGTTGAATTTGACATTTAAATTCGGTGAAAATTACGATGTTTGGATTTTTCGGATGTTTGTATTTCATGTCCGACACGAGTTTATGCATCAAATGTCTCTCTGGGAGTAAAATAATATTAAGATTCGTCATCAATGGTAAAATCCATAAGACATGATCACAAAACGACGAATTAAACACATTTTATTTAGCAATTTTCTACAATAAATTTTGCGATCACTTCTGACCGTTTCAATTTTTATTTTAGTGTCGTTCACTGACCTGGATCGTTAATGAATTAACCATTATTTTTTATACTTACGAATTTTGGGAGAACGGTTGTACTTTTGCTACTTTCGGTAGGGAGTCGTCGGCCTTTAAGATCGGAAGTGCTTTGCTCAGAAACTTTAGAGTGTGGTTTCTCAATAGCTCGCTGTAAGTAAATTTGAAGAATTAAATAACCGTAACGATCCATTAAAAAAAAAAAATTAATAAAAGTACTGCACCATATTTGCATAAACTTACAACGGATATGAAGATCCAGTTACATTCTGCCTCATCGGATTTCTCGGAACGTAGCCTTTGTTAAGATCGCCGCAAACGTTGTGTACCGACACGAAACCTTTTCCCTGTTTGCCGGTATCTGAAAAACAGTAAAATCTCGAATGGTCGCTAATCGATATAAATTAAAAAAGACGACAATTCGATGAACAGACAAATCGTACCGTAACACTCTTTGTCGCTGTCGATGTAAGGCGGCGGACGAACTTTCGGTGGTTCGGCATTCGGCGATTCTACAAATGCATAGTAGCCTTCCGGTGGTTCCTCTTCCTGTCCACTCGTCGGCGTATCGGCCGCTTGACCCCGAACTTTGCTGATATGATTTTCTTCGGCCGTTGCACTCGCTACCACACACATAAGGATCATCTGCAAAAAAAAGAAGATTCCTTCTTTATCTTTGCAAACAAGTGGAAGAACATAGAGACGCTGAGTGGAGGTAATTGACGCTTTTTAATCCTCGCTGTTTTTCCGGTAATTTATCAGAAATTGCGCACATATACCTTTCATCGAATAACTGAGAATCAAAGCTGAGCAATACTTCAAGTATATGGTACTTGTTTGGTATTGGAATTACGGTATTTGAAGTACACGTGTACTTGGAATGCTGGAAGTTCTTTAAGTACTGAAAGTATTGAGTACTCAAAGTACGCGGTACTTAAAGTACGTGGTACTTAAAGTATGTGGATCTTAAAGTACGAGGTACTTAAAGTGTGGTACATAAAGTACTTTGCCTAGCTTCGCTGATTAATTGAATACTTTAGTTTATTGATATAGGGTAAAAGTGGGGAATATGGCCCGGTCCATATATAATAGATTTACGTGTTAATTGAGGTGGGCCATATTCACCACTTTTACCCTAGTGGTTATAAATTTATGGTACTTGTTTTCGGCATGGAAATATTTAACCATTACGCTTAAGTCAACGATATTTTATTGTTGATTTACACGTGTATATTATCGGCTGTATGTCAAGAATAAAATATTATTAAAACAATAACTGCCATAAAAATTGCCTTAAAACGACGAAATCTGCAAATTTTAGTTTGCGGTTTTCTATAATAAATTCATCTTTAATTTTTGACGCTTTTAATTTTATGTAGACCATGTGTTACTTTTACCATGTGCAAAGTAATTTGCACATGGTTTTTCTGAGCTTAACTCAAAAATACAATTTAAAAAAGTTGAGAATGGGAATTTTCAGATCGCTTTCTCATAATGTTCCTTTAATTTTTTTTTGTAAAAATTCTATTAATTACAGCTTCCTCCGAGCCAAAATCGAACAACGAGGTTTATCACAGAGGAAGTTGTGCTCAAAACCATATACATGAGGAAGTCCTGTGCAAATCACTTTGCACGCTTTTTTTTATTTTTACTAATCTCAATCCTCCATTGCAGCGAGTCGGCGGACTGTGAATCGTCGGATCGTTACAGTGTATCGGAAATTCCTTTCTTAATTCCGTTCGATGAGCCCTCGTTATTGTGGGGCTACTGCAAACCGGCGCTCGTGCGATCTATCGAACGGTCGATCTTCACGTTCCCTCGTTCTGTATGTGTACGCTGTATGTGGCTTTACTCGGCATTCCCCGTTACAAAGGCAGGTTTGCTATACGTTCGGCCTTAACGGTACCCGGTCCACCGACTATTAATACACAACGGTCCCACAGCCGTGCGCGTATACGAACCTCGCACACGGTACTCGGTCTACGCCCTACTCTACCACAACTTTATCAGCGAAGCTACATATTTTTTTTTCTTCGAAGAAGAAGTCGCTTTATTCGAGGCAAAAAAATCGATGCGCATCGAAGTCAAACGTTCCATTCGCAAAAACATTTTCGCGCATATTTTTTTTCCTCTGATTTCTTGCATGTATGTCCGATACATCCGAGACATTCCGCGCGAAGCGGAACACCTCAATTATTATTTTTTTTTTTTCAACATCCAGAAAGTATTTCTGCTCGAAGTAGCTCGCAGAGGAAAACAAGATATCGATAGAATAATAAAAATAATCGCATATTTGAACGATTTTGGAACTATCGATTGTGGAAAAAAAATTAAAATCCAAAGGCATGAAATTTTGATTTTTTATTTGACTTTTTCGTTCCCTCGGACACTTTCATTTTTCGCCAATTTTAACGCATCTCTTGAAATGTACAACATCTAAAAAAAAAAAAATCAGAACGATGAATAATTGCCGACCTACTTGGACCCAAAGTCCATTTTCCATTAATTATAAACGTGACATTTTTTTTTCTTTCTTTCATTTCCGGTAACAATTTATTTTCTCCGACTTCGACGTTTCGATGACTTATTCTCGCCTGTTGCACAAGGAACCAATTCGTGCGCCTCTCACACGAGAAGAGCCGTCGGTCATTGGCGAAGTACGAGCCGAAGGGAAATTATCAATTCTGTCCTGGTAACTACGCGTGCAGCTTGGATCGAAAGATTATACGGAGTGTTCTCTGCGCAGCAGAAAATTCGATGTCTTCGTGGAAAGGCGGATGCGACCGATGGGGACGCGGTAACCTACTTGCGGAGCAACTTATCCGAGCATCCAGGAAAGCTGGATGGATGTTTAGAACGTAATAGAACAGATCGACCGTACGTGTTACACCTTGAAACCCGTTTGAGGAGATTCAGGGTTCGATGCTCGACCATTACTCGAAGAAAAATAAAACAATAAAAATAATAACAAAAAAATGGCGAAAATAAAGAAGAGAAGAAAACCGAGCAAAAGACGATCCTTGAATAATCGATCAACGAAGTCTAATGAGCCTTTGGAGAAGTACCATCTACCGTACGGCTATAATAACTGCTAGTTTATACAAGTTCGATGCTCGATAATTATTCGACGAAAAAAAAATAATGAAAAATAAAGGAAAAGGAAAAATTGAGCAGAAGACGATCCTTGAATCATCGATCTACGAAGTCGAATGAACCTTTTAAGTACCATCTACCGTACAGTTATAATAACTGTTAGTTTATACAAGACCGATGCTCGATCATTACTCGAAGACGAAGAACAAATAATGAAAATGAAGAAAATATAGAAAAACAAAAACCGAGAAAAAGACGATACTTGAATAATCGATCAACGAAGTCTAATGAACCTTTGGAGAAGTAACATCTATCGTACATCTATAATAACCGTTAGATTACAGAAGTTCGGTGCTCGATCATTATTTGAAGACGAGGAAAAAATAAATAAAAGAAAATAAAGAAAAAACAAAAGCGAGCAAAAGACGATCCTTGAATCATCAACTGTTAGTTTATAGAAGTTCGATATTCGATCATTACTCGAAGAAGAAGAGAAAAAAAAGATAAGGGAATAAAGAAAAAAAGAAAACCGAGCAGAAGGCGATCCTTGAATCATCGATCAGCGAAGTCTAATGAGCATTTGGAGAATTACCATCTACCGTTCAGCTGTAATAACTGTTAGTTTATAGAAGCTGCGTAATTAATTACAGTTACTTCGATGATGATGGGCCTTTTATATCGATAGAAATAATGAAAATTGGATCAGACGCTTTTTTGCCAACGAACTGGATAATCAATCGATCGAGGAACAATGTCCGTCATTTTTTAAATAAATGTCACTATTTTTTTGGGGCAGTTTAAAAATCTATCCGTACATGTGCATTAAACTGGACCCGAAGATGGACTTCGTCGGCAATATCTTGTTATATGTTGTACATTTTTCAAGAGATGTTGTGTGAAAATTGGCGTGAAATTTGTAGTGTCTGAAGGGCCAGGAAAAAAACAATAATTCATCGATTATTTAATTCTCGATACACAGTAATAAGGGCTTGTACGTTTAACAAATATTTGCTGTCCACAAAATGTCCACAATTCTTTCATCTTGATTTTACAATTTTTCTTATTCGTCGACTGATCTTACTTTTAACAGAAAAGTTTACAAAATTATCAAGAAAAATAATTCTAAAATTAACGAGAAAAACACTGCGAATGTTTGTGCTCTTTTTTATCGTGTACATAACATTCTTTACACAATATAAAAAATGTTACTGAAATGATTATTCATTTATTTAAAAATTTAAGTATTAAATATTGCACAATATTTTCACAATTCACTGAATAATCCACGGATGGTCTGAATAAATAATTCTAACCATAATAACAAGAAGAGAACCTTCAGTCAAGTACAAAATTACGGATGCCTCAAAAATATCATCGAAGCGATGAGTGAAAGAAAAAATATTTGATAACATTAAATTAAATTTTCATTTTTACATAAAAAAAATATTTTACGGTTAAATCGTCGCAATTATGTACGAAGAACTCGCGACTGATTACTTACGATAAACGTCCGAAATTCCATGGTGACAGATGTATCGTAATTGAATAGAAAAAAAAAAACGAAAAAATTTAACAATCCTTGGTGAAATTCTTCAGATTCACTGGGAGGCTCCTGGTGACCTGACGACGGTCATAGCAAAACTGAAGTTCTTGAACCCGAGTCCAGCTGTAAGCGGGCATCTACCATCACCTGTTACTCCTCTCTGTGTATCCTCGTCATGGCCAGGTAACGTCCCACATTCCTCTTCGCAGGGGGAAGTTAGGGTGCCCCGGGTATGCGACCGGGCATGCGACCTTGACCGACTCTATTAGGTGAACTGACTTCTTTTAACTTCCGGAAACTTTCGAGGCGTTGCGTCATAATTTCATTCACACAAATTCATAATAATTGCCGATTTTGATCGATTTCTCGATCCAGATCGATGCACAAACTATATTGATTAATCCATCAATAAAAAAACACATAAAAATGTGTTTTTTAAAATTGTTTATTCGAACAGAATAAATACTTTTATAGCGAAATTTTTCTTTTAAATATTCTACAAAAAAATGCTGCTATTAATTTTGTTTTGACAGAGTTCCGGACAGAAGAAATTAATTTCAATGAATCATACAGCAATATAGCGTTTTATCTCTGTAATTGGCAGAACAATTATTGTAATGGAGCGACAGCGTTGGCAATACTGTAATTTTTATTTATCGATCGGAACGGAAACGGAAACTTGAATATTTTTGCTGTATAATTTTCCCATTAATTTATTTTTATTTTCCGATAGTCTTTACGACTGCAACATTTTTCCCTTCCGTGAAAACCGTCCCGTTTTATGTCCGTAATTGTAAAAAAAAATTCCGGCAACCCAACGACAGAACGGTCGACTCAGCTTCGACAAGCCTTGTGCGCTTACGAATTGATATCCCTGTGTGGGTGTCTTTTAGTGTTACGTTGATGTACAGTTACGCCTCGGGGTACAGTTATACGTGACGTAAATACAGGTAAAACGGCATTACACAAAGGCGTGCTCGACACCGCAGCTCTCTGATCCAGTAGTTCGCTAAACTTAGACCTCAATTAATTTTCAACGGCGAACTAAACTAAAAAAAAAATTAATCAACTAATGTGACGGGTTAACTTTTACATGCTTTTACTTGCGGTTTCTTTTTTTTATTCATAATTTTTAGGTGGTCGGGTCGTTGTTAAGGTTGTATTTGTGATGGATTGTCAAATCCTTGAAGTAGATGCTTATTCTTAACCAAACAACCCATTAAAAAAGCAGAAAGTGCAATTTTTTCGTCATTTCACAAGAAAGTCGTTAAAAGTATAAGAGCGATTAAACTACTCGCATAATCTGCCAGTAGCGAGTCATGAAAAAGTGAAGGGTTAACTTTTACATGCGGTTTCCTTTTTTTATAATTCGTAATTTTTAGGTGGTCGAGAGTCGATGTCGAGGTCGTATTTGTGATCGATTGTGACACCCTTAGTCTTATTTTTAACCGAACAACGTATTAAGAAGTGCAATTTTTGTTTTTTTTTTCACAAGAAAGTCGACAACAGTGTAAGAGCGACTAAACTACTCGCATACTTTGCCAGTGTCGTATAATGAAAAAGTGAAGGGTTAACTTTTACATGCTTTTACATGCCGTTTCGTTTTTGTTTTTTATTCGTAATTTGTAGGTGGTCGCGTTGACGTCAAGGTCGTATTTATGATAGATCGTCACATCATTGAAGTCGACGTTTATTTTGAATCAAACAACGTATTAAGAAGTGCAATTTTTTTCTTTATTTCACAAGAAAGTCGTCAAAAGTGTAAGAGCGACTATACTACTCGCATAATTTGCCAGTAGTCCATAATGAACAAATGAAGGGTTACCTTTTACATGCCGTTTCGTTTTTTTTTTTTTATTCGTAATTTTTAGGTGGTCGCGTTGATGTCAAGGTCGTATTTATGATAGATCGTCACATCCTTGAAGTAGATGTTAGGCCCGGTGAAGTCGGCGTACTCGATGGGCCTGTCGAGTGGGAAGCCGAAGGGCTTTTCGTTGAACTGGTAATTGCCCCATATGCGAGACTCGTATTTCACGGGCTGGCCGACGATCGGTTGAACGTAAATGAACATTTGGAAGTGAGCGCCGGCCCTCTTTCCCTTCGGAAGAATCAGACGCTGAGGGAATCCGTAAATGCGTTCCTGGTACTTGAAAGCGTCGCCGCTCTCGAGGGCCCTTTCCACGGTCTTGTACGAAACCTCGGTCGGTAACTGGTCGTCGTAGGTGAAGTAGAAATCGTGGCAGTGGCGTTCGAGTTTGTTCGCACCGGCAACCACTGGAAACAAAAAGAAGGAAAACATTCGCATATGATGAAATGTGCAATCAAACGAGTTTATACAAATATTTTCGTCATCGGTGAAAATGAACAATTTTTAGGACATCTTGGAAAATAACTACAGTAGAACCTCGTTTAAGTGAAATCTAGAATAACACGGATAACATACGGGTTTTCCGTATTATCCGAGCCGCCACCTCAGTTAATCGAAGGTCGGATAAGCGAGGTTCAAATATAATTTTTAGGGCTCAAACTTTGATAAAAGTTTGAATTCCAATTCGATTACTCACGATCGGCAATGTAGTAGTCGATCTCGTAGAAGTACTTGTAGCTCTTAGTGAAGTCGAACGGATTGCCCTCCAAGTCGTGTTTCGGTCCCAGGAATATCTGCACCGCGGCTTTGGTGGCTTTCTCGGCATTGATGCCTAGGTGTACGGTGAACGGTTTGTGATTCAATCTCTGCTGGCGAACCTTGACCATGAATGTATCGGCTTCTTTCTGGTTGGCCACCAGAAGACCGTTGCTGATCGTGGTGTCGAAGTCGTCGAAGTAAGTCAACAGCTTGTCCACGGCCACGGACTCGATCTTCAGCTCCGGGTAAACCACTTCCTCCTTCGTGTAGGGCTTCAAGTGGGACTTGTACCTTCGAAGAACATGAAAGTCAATTTCCCTCGTTCGTAGCAAATCATTTCTTGCGTCAGTGAAATTGTTTTCTTTTTACTTGATTGTAAATAAGACAATAGCGGGCCGAAGGACTCCGGTCGATGACCCATTGGCAATGTCATTAAAAGCGACTTAACAACAACATAGAGAGATGTATCGGAGATTGTATGGACCAACTATTATTGTCAATAAATACCCTTTTACTACTACTACACTGAAAAAAATATCAATGATTCGGCACATTTATATCTCTACCACTCATAACTCTTCCAGATAACAAGTCTACCAGAAAACATCTCTCCCCAATCATCTCTACCAGAAAACAAGTCTTTCGGATAATAACTCTACCAAAATAGATAATTCTAACAACTCTACCACATAACAACTCTACCAGAAAACATCTCCACCGTATTAGAACTCTAGCAAAAACTCTCCCGGAATTTAAATAAAACTCTCCCAGAATTTGAATAAAACTCTCTCCGAAATTAAATAAAACTCTCCCGGAATAAAAATAAAAATAAAAAAAAAAGTTTTTTTTTTATTCCGGTAGAGTTTTATATAAATTCGGGGAGAGTTTTATTTAAATTTGGAGAGAGTTTTTGGTAGAGTTCTAATACGGTAGAGTTGTTAGAATTATCTTTTTTGGTAGAGTTATTATCCGGGAGACTGGTTTTCTGGTAGAGATGATTGGGGAGTGATGTTTTGTGGTAGAGTTGTGAGTGGTAGCGATATAAATGTGCCAATGATTCAAGTAAAATTTGCTTGCGGGCTGCCGAAGAAAACAAAATGTAGTTTCAATTCTACTTTCATTTCGTACAATTTCACACCGGATTGAAACGTCAACATGTTACCGTGACAGTCGTTGCCGTCGTTGGTTCAATATCATATGGAATTCTAAGAATTGAAAGTAGAATTGAAATAAACATTTTTTTTCTTCGGCAGCCCGCAAGAGAATTTTTTTTCAGTGTACTACTACTAAGACAATAGAAGATACGATGTCAGTCAAAAAGTTCATCAACCTCAGGTAGTAGTGATTGATCCTCTTGTACAGGCGGTAGAATGCCGGATCTCTCATGCAGGAAGTGAAGCTTTCGAGGGCGCTCGGGACGATCTGATAGTAAGATTTCGGCTCGAGATTGTAGCCGAGAATTTTTCTGCTCAAGGCGTCGACACTTCCGTAAAACTCTTTGTTGCAGGAGTCCTCGTTTCCCTCGATGATGTTTCCGAGAATGTTGAGACCCTCGGGTGTGTAGATGTTGATCTGCTTTCCGTCGGCTCGGAGTACGTAGCCGAGGTCGATGGCGGCTTCGATCCGAAGTTCCTTTGCTTTGATTGCCTGAAAAAATTATTTCCAACAAATTATTAAGCAATTAAAAAAAACCACAGATTTTCTTTAAGGAGGGAGTCTCGCTGCGCTCTGACTTCGCATAAGTTCGACAACAATAAGAGACGATTGTAAGTACTTCTTGACGGTGTAAAAATCTGAAAAACATCATGTATACTAATAAAGGTACTGAGAAGATTAATATTGCATAATAATAATTGCAAAATGTTATTAACAAATTCATCAAAAAATTAATTGGTTAACAAATTACTCGGCAACAAAACTTTTTTTTTATGAAAATGA
>JAPYZC010001050.1:0-22446 GCA_030522665.1 Ichneumoninae sp. A BG-2022a
TTACATTCTAAGCAATCAGCGATAATTTATACACTTATAATTTATAACCAACCAATTGTAGACTATAACATTTATAGTAGGGCTGTATAGTTAGGCCGGGTAAAATGGCTTAGCCGGCTATAACGGCTTAGCCAGCAATTAATTTAAAAAAAATTTAACCTTCAAATAAAAAATTTTCTGTGATAATGCACCCCGTTCTATTTCGTAATAGCGGTCAACGAATGATTTCGTTGATGCAGGAGGATGTTACAAATGATCCCACCGCGGCCCAAATTTTTACAGAATTTCGTCTGTGTTTAAAGGGGCAGTGATCGCAATTCCGTGCATATTTTTAATGCTTGCAATTTTTTTACCTAAATACCTAAGACTAAGTTAATCGTACACGATTGGATGCCGAAGCGTTGAACTCTCGGGTTGTTGGTTAAAATATTAAAAAGGATTTTTGTTACTTTTGTCCCCGGTCTCCCTTACTTATTTTTTGCCCGTTCCCGCATATACACTCTGACGTACAAAAACAGCCGAGGATCTAGAAACTTTTACTGTGAATCGCCGTGGACCACAAAAACGCAAAGTAAAAAAAAAAAACAAGACGGTATCTGGCAATTAAGAAGAAACCTCATTGTTTCTCCTTTTATTGCCGCTCGAAAAGCTCCCGACGAGAACACGGATACCGATATTAGGTGGGATAAATCGTCGGGGGATAGATCTTGATTGATCGATCTATCGAGCACAAGCTCGTTTTATTTTCGACTCAATAGGGAAACAGGGTGAGTAAAAAAATCCCCTCGCGCTCGGACAACTCGATTGAGCTCGCCACCGGCGGCATCGGGGAGTCACACCCACCTACGTACGTGTCCCATCGATATTCAAAGGATTACGTGACGCAAGGTGGAGTGTGAGGGTGTGCGCTCGAGATTCAACGGAGTCATTTAAACCGCTACATTTTTCCGATATATCGCGGAGAATGCAGCGTTGCTTATCTTATTACCTCGTAGCGTGTTTTTTTTTCTTCTTTTTTCCAACAACAAACTCTCTCTCTTGTTACTTGATAGATTGCGTCATCGCAGAATGTATATTTTACGACGAGACAGCCCATCCCCGAGCTAACTTTACATGGCCTTTCATGGCGTGAACTTCTCTCTCTACCGCATTTCTTTATAAATATTCATGCAGCGTTTAAACTCACCGTTTCGTTATTAGTTATCGACGAACTCTCGCGTCGATTAACGGCGCGTGCTTAGACGATACAGGACATCGCCACCTTTTTTCATTTACATATTTTAGACGCTAGTTATGGTAAACTTGGCTAAACAAAGTTTTATTGTTTTTAAATTTTTTCGAAAGAAATACATTTTTCCTGTTCTGGGACACGATAAAAAGGTTTTGTACATTCAACAAGCATTTCTCGTCGAGAAAGATCTAGCTTTTTTTATTGTCAACTTTGTAATTTTCTTTTTTGTTTAGGTGCTCACATATCTAATTAAATAAATCGTAAACTAAATAAGAAATTTAACAAGCAATTTTTGTTAACCGTAACCTGGCAGGGAAAAAGACTACATTTGAATGTGAATCGACGTGGACCAGAAAAGGCAAAACAAATAAGGAGCGCAAATCGAATAATTTGTGATGAGAATTATTTATTTATCTCGCGAAATTTTTTTTTTTTAAATTGGTAGTTTTTTTTCTTATTAATATTGTAATTTCTTTTTAACGCGTACACATATTTATTTAAATAAATCGTACAATCATCAAGACATTTAACAAGCAATGTGTATTAAATGCAACTCTTTACCATGTCGATCATCCAACGGGCAGGGAAAGAAATAAAAAATACTAATTCCTTTGAAAGTGAACAAACAATCCTTTCTAATGGAGTACACTAATCAGTGATTCCTGTATCGCGAAAAAAGCGAGTAAAAACAGTGAGTACATTTTTTTTTTACAACCGATTTTGACGCTTGCGTTACATCGGATGACGGATAGCCGGAGAGTGAGCGCGCGCCCGAACGAGGAAAGGAGGCAAAGGAGGAACAAAAAAAACATCCTGAAATGCACATCGGGGACGATTGTTCGGTCGGTTGGTTGACAGAAATCGAAAACGACAAGAAAACCACAGGGCAGCTTCGGACTCTCAAATCCCCGCGAGTTCGAACTCTTCCGTCGAATTCCGTGTATTTCGGAAGTTTTCCCTGTGTTCGCAAGTCCATCGAATTCTTTTGCGCGCGAAGCCCCGACCTTTTATCTCGATCCCCCGTTTCTTTCTATCGCCCACTCCCCTTTATTCTCATCGAGTTTACTTTCTTTCTTATTTTGATTTTATTTTATTTTTTTGTTCGTTCTTCTTTGTATTTCCAGGCCGCTGGAGTCCTCTCCAGCGATTCGCGGGTCTTCCGTGCATAGCTTCGTTCTCGAGAGGTCCTCGCCTCTCTTCATTTTCTCACTATTCTTTTTATTTTTTTATTTTTTTATTATCCGTCCCATCGGCGCTTCCCCCGTCGCGCGACCCACGTCCACTCTCGTCCCTCCCAGGTTCCCGCACCCGTTGCGCCTCGGATTAATCGCCCGTTCGATCCATCGACCGAACGTAATGGAATTAACTCGCGATTTACCAATTTATTTATTAGCGGATGTTTTAACAGTGAGGCAAAACGACACGGAAATCAGGATTTATTTCAAGCCCCCTCACGCACATGCACACGCGTACACACACATGTATTCCAATGAAAGTTAATCAAATTTCGATCACGGCGCGGGTGAAAGTATTTACCAGAATTAGTTTGAAAACATATTTTATATGTGTAGATCGATGCCGCAGATTTAGCGTTTTAATTATCAATTCTACCGGAAGTTGATGCTTAAGTACCGGAAAATCATGTTTGTATGTAACGCAATAAATTGTACAGATGATGTCGGAAATTACGTGCGCTAGTCTGAAAGCGACTCAATTTTTTTCCTTCGTTGCTTGAACTTTCGTCTCGAATTACAGATCGCCTCGACGCGATATCACGGAAGCGTGCCAATAAGATAGCATTGATCGCGAAACTGAGAACTCGGTCCAGAGTTCATGCTCAAGTACCGGAAAATCATGTTAGTAAAATGAAAAAAAAAAACTAAAAAATTCACTTGCGGACTGCTAAAGAATTTTTTTTTTATTTCCTTTCTACTTTCAATTCTTATCATTCTGGATGATATTGAAAGAATGACGGCAAGACTCTTAAGGAAACATATCGTTTCAATCTCTTTGGAATTGTAAGAAATGAAATTACATTTTTTTTTCGTTGTCAACCCGCAATCGAATATCACTTGAGTCATTGATATTTTGTTTTCGATGTATGTAACGCAACCAATTGTACACAAAAGTCGGAAATTACCTGCGTGAGTCTGAAAGCGCTCCAGTTTTTTCCGTCGTCGCTGTACACCTCTTGAAGCTTCGTCCCGAATTATACATCGCATGCAGGCAAATATTTTATTTGAAGGGCACCCCGCAAATAAATATATATTTAATTTTAATAAATATTTATGTGAATTAAATAAATATTTATTTGATTGAATAAGTATTTATTTAACTCAATAAATATTTATTTGATTGAATAAGTATTTATTTAACTCAATAAATATTTATTTGAATTAAATATATATTTATATGAATTTAATAAATATTTATTTGCGGCTCACCCTTAAAATAAATTATGTTTCTGGATGTGTCATAGCGCGATATCACGGAAGCGTCTGGATACGTCAGCGTCGATCGCAAAACTGGGAGCCCGGTCCATATTTCATGCTTGACTATCGGAAAACCATGTTTCATTGCAACACAACCAATTCTGCACAAGAGTCTGAATTTACCTGCGCGATTCTGAAAGCGACTCCATTTTTTTATAACCCCGAAGATATCCGCGCGACATTAAATTTCATCTCCGCCAAGTCTCCACCGACGCCCGGCTCCAGGAAAAAAAAAAAAAAATTGTCCACTTGTAGAATGTCGTTCTCCAAGTGAACATCCCCGAGCCAAGTTTCTGCGACGCACATAACCCGACCGCCAAAAGTCGATGAAATTTAGTCTCGTGCCGACGTCTTCGGGTTAATATTTTTTTCCGTCATTGCCCTACACCTTGTTTCGTCTCGAATTATAGATCGCCGTAGATCGCGATACCGCGAAAGCGTGCGGATAAGCCAGCGTTGATCGCGAAACTGAGAGTTCGGTCCAGAGTTCCGCATAATCGCCTAGCCGACGAAGTTTACCTCTCCCTCTCTATACGCGTCCGAGTACCAAAGGGGCCTCGAGCAGGAGCGCGGAAAAACCTGAATGACGACTGGGGGTCCGCGGCGTGTGGGCCCCCCTCGATCGGTCTCCTGTCCAGGTGGGGTCCGGCAGCGGTCCAGCGTCACCGGTAGATCTGGTCTCCCGAAAACTGGATCAAACGCGGAACGGATGCTGCGGACGCGCAACTGCGAAGAGCCCGAACGCGAGGGGTCCGAAACGTCCTCGCGCGACATTTGCATGTCGTGTGCAGCGCGCGGCGAGCAACCCCTGGGTGGTCCAGTCCTCGCATACAAAATGCTGCTGGAAAAAAAATAGGGGAAAAAAGACGCTACGGAACTGGTTTCCATCTATCTCGGAACAACTGTCCGGCTCTCTGCTGGAGGCTCATTGTTCGCGGATCCGGAATATCGTTTCGCGAGGCCGCTGTTAACCGTCTTCGCATCTCATCGGCAGTCTTCTTCTTCTCGATCGTTTCGCGGAGTCGGCTACAGCTGGACCGGCCCCGGATGTTGGGTGAATTAACGCGAACAACGATCTTATGCTTATATATAATATAAACTTTATTCACATTTTTTTTATACGTTTCCGTCCAAGATTCGCGGACCCTCCGCGGTATGTTTTATTTTTACTAGCGATTATGTTGGGTCCGGCGGTTCGCGCGCGCACGCGGAATGCATGGTTCATGGCGTGTGGAAATCTATTCCATAAAGAATGGAATTGCGGAATTTCGAAGTCTATTCTATATGGTGTAAAAACGGAAACTCCGAAAATATGACACATGGAATGGAATTCAGATTTACGAATTCCTCTCCATGTGCTATGAAAACTGGCGGGGAGGGGCAGTTTCACCGGAAGGAGGACTTAGCTGGGGGTGCGGACAAACATCTAAACCATCAAACGAATCCATAGTTTTTCAAAATACATATAAGATTTTTTAACCTGTCAATAGACGATTCTTAGTTATTCCTACGTTTCTTTAATTATCTTATCAAGCTTAGAGAACAATGTTTTAAGTTAATATATATCTTACCGTCTACAGGACACTTACCAATGAATACACAGTACACAGTACACACACTGTGTACACAGTAAGATTTAACTTATGGCACTGTTATCTAAGCTTCGTAAAACAATTAAAGAAACGAATACTGTTAAACATTGTTTTTTGAAAATTAATGAACTGTATTGAAAGCTTTTTTAAATAAACTGTTTCTCAAGTTTCCAACATATGTGCGTTGCGATTTTACGGTAAAAGTTAAAATTTATAATCAACATTTTTGTAAATCTCTTTTGTAAATTTTTGTAAACGATTTGTAATTTTAATATCTGGTGTTTCTATTTTACGTAAAAATACATTCATGTTCAATTAACGTAAGTAATGTATGCAAATTTCAAGTTCCAGTACATTCAATTTACAATTTACTTTTACAGTGTAAAATAATTGAGAATTGACAGGTTACAGAATATTGACATAAAGAATACTGAAGGGAGTCCGCATCGTAGACCGAAATGTAGGGGAGACCGAGGTAAAAAGGGACAGTGAGAGCAAAACTCAATTTTCCAATAATGTTTGGATGCCCCATTTTGTCCCAACGATACATCCGGATTTTCGACCCCGTTCTGTCCCGAGGATCACCATCGCCACCATCCAAAAGTTATTGGAAAGTTGCGTTTTGTCTCATTAGTCCGTTTTGCCCCGCCCAGTCCAATTGAAAAATGCGAATAAAGATCTTGTTCACGCTAATTCACTCAACAATATCCGGGGCTAGCCCAGCTATAGCCGACTCTACAAAACACACTGATAAAAAAGTACAGTTGAATCAACTAAGATTCGGGCAGGTTCGTTCAAATAAATATTTTGTTGGTCGAACAAAATATTTTAATGACTCCAAAAAATGTTTGTGAAATCACCCAACAAATTGTTGAACTAATCAATTTTTTAGCTATACCAATAAAATATTTAGTTGAACGTTCCTGCCCGAATCTTAGTTGATTCAACCGTATTTTTTTATCAGTGCAATTATTATAATTCTTCGGCCGCACACCACGCCAATCATTGTCTTCTTCTTCCATTAATTCTTCACCCTCGGTTAATTCGTCGTGTTTGTGGAATAAAAATGGATTTTCTTATAGTGTCTAAAAAATAGCTCGATAGTTCATTTAATAATCGATGATGGTTTCCTTTTCATTGGGAACTCTCTGATAATGTCGCTGGCGCGAATTGTTGATAAGACGTCTGCGCGGGAGGAAAAGCCGCCGGACTTTCCCGGCCACAGGGCGCACATGGGGGTTTACTTATACGAGGCTGCCGTTAATGATGCCCGCATGGCGATGTTTCGTTTTCCCAGCGGGATGTGCACGCTCTACCCGGTCCCGAGAATAAATGGCGGATGAAAAGCCTTTGCGCAACCCCTTCGGCTCCGTCCCTTGCGCCCCCTCAAGAGCCGAGCAATTAAGGTCGTTCGAGCAACGAAAAAGAAGTTTATCGAGGTTGCTCGAAGGACGAAAGGTTGAATGACATAAAAAAAAAAAAAACGGAAAATAATCACCGTCTGATATCAGGCGTTTTTCGACATTGCTGGTTCAAGCAACAAAAAAGTTTCTCCGACATCGCTCGAGGTACAAAAGGTTGAATGACGTAAAAAAAAAATAATGGAAATTACTTACCGTCCGATACCAGCTAACACTGTTATAACCATTATTATTATTCGTCTTTCGGGAAACGGGAGAGCGAGATGTTTTGCTTAATTTTGCTCGATAACCGCATTTCCCATTTTCGAAAAACAACTTCCGAGAGTTTCTCTCGGTGGAGCTTGCACTCGACACTCGTTAAAGCCATAGACAAGCAGGTACGTTCGCGTCTCCATGTGTGTGCGTCGTACATAGACGCGGTTTGAGGTGTCTCTCGTTGCGTGTACATCCGGTTAAAGCGTTCGTTCGGGCGGATATACACAGAAGGCCGGCAAACATCCACCCTGATGGGTATAAATGTTCACCGAGCAACATATATCTATACCCATATACACGGATATACATATATACACATATATTTATCTATATATATGTATGTATATAGACATATATTTATCTATTTATATGTATGTATGTACACATATATTTATCTATTTATATGTATATATATACACATATATTTGTCTATATATATGTATATACATATACACCAGCTCTCCATCTCTCTGGCTCTGTCGTCGTAACACGAAACTCGTACAACGTGTAACTAGCATCGTCATCCTTTCCCCGGGCTTCCCTGCTCATCGGGTGGCCCGGCGAATCGCTTCGATTGCGGCCAGAACCGCCCCGCTATAAACGATGAATAATAAACGACATCGATAAACAACGACGAAGCGCCGATGAAGTGCAATGCGAGAATAATAATCGACAGGTACCCGGAGCGCGGGTACTAGACGGATGCGTGTAGATGTGTGACGAGAGAACTGACCGACCGAAGCGCTGTCACACTTCCGTTCGCCCTCAGTTCGACTCCCAACCCCCGAGACCACCCGGGGGGACGCTGGCATTGATGTAACGGGGCTTTGTAACGGGAAAAAATAAATATAAAAAATTTTTTAAATGAGACAACTTTGGACGCCGAGGAAACGTTCTTTTTTTCTGTTTATTATTTTTTTTATCCATATAAACTTTGAGTAGCAGATACCGGCGGAGCGTGCGAGCGTTTCTGAACGTTTTGTAAACGGCGAACACACAAAATAACATTGTTTTTCGCCGCTGGCGCGGATTTCTGTTATCGAATTCGCTGGGAGGGGACGAAGTGCGTGACGGACTCGGGAGTGGCGGACGAAAATACGTCGCACGGAGGCTGAAACGCCGTATGATGAAACATTTTTTTTACGAATCGTTTGGGGAAAAGTAGGGATTTTTGGGATGTTCATAAGGCGATTTCTTAGCTTTTGGGATGGAATCATGGGATGGAAAATGCACGTTATACGGCACTTGGTGGAGCTGCAAATCCGTTCTTTCATGGCACCGTTTTTTCAAGACCACAAAAAACGTGAAAAATTAAGGATTTTTGGGATTTTCAAAAGGCGATTTCTTAGCTTTTAAAAGTGGGGGAACACAATTCCACATTTACCAGTTTTACCATGGGAAGCTCGAAAAATGGAGCTCCTTACCACAATCGGGTATCTAAGATCAGCCCTTCTTTCTTTCATAAAAAAATATATATAATATATAATATAAAATAATATAATAAAAAAAAGAAAGTACCAACATGAAAAATGTACCGCATTCTCTACCACATAGTAATCCGGATAGCATACTGAAAGTGGGGGATCGAGCGAACCAGAACGGAAGAATGAGAGAGTAAACCGAAGTGCATGAGACGCGATTGTGGAGTGAAAAGAATGTTCTTTTCGTTTTCGTTGCTAAAGATGCTCATGAACAGCTTCGGCATCAATCTCATGCGACAGCCGATCAGCCAACGCTCAGACCGTGAACATTATATTCAATTACTTCAATAAATTCTGTCTGAATAATGTTCAATTAAAAAATATTTGTATTAATTTTTTTCGAATGGGCGTGAAAGTGGTGAATACGGTCCACCTCTAACAACAGTGCCGTATTTACCACTTTTACCCCAAGAAGGTCGAAAAAATTGAGCTCTTTACCAGAATGGGGAATCTAAGATCAGTCCTTCTTCCATCCATAAAAAAACATATACATACAAATATACAAATATAAATATTATATAATACATAATATAAAATAAAATAATAAAAATAAAAGTAAAGTATCAACATGAACAAAAGTACCGCATTCTCTACCACACAGTAATCCGGATAGCGTACTAAAAGTGGGGGATCGAGCGAACGAGAACGGAAGAAGGAGAGAGTAAACCGAAGTGCACGAGACGCGATTGTGGAGTGACGGGTGCGGGGTATGACGTAAGGGTGCGCGAAGCGGAGGGCAAAAGCACAGACGGAAAGGGACAGACGCGTTGCGGAGGAAGAAGCGCCGTGAAGAGAAAGGGACCAGACATGCATGCATACATCCACGGGACATCCACGTACGCGGACAGAGAAAGCCCGAGGAGAAAGACGAGAGTTGGAGAGTGAAGAGAGCGAGAAACACACGGTCCGGAGAACCAATCGGCACGCTGCGCCTGACAACCGTGCAACTACTATACTGCACCGCTGCGACCATTCGAGTTTCCTGCAACCCTCTCATTTCCACAGGCCGCCGATGCTGCTGGCGTCGGAACCCGACCGTTCCTCCCCCCCGCGCGCCACCCTCGCATTACCACCGTTTCGTCGATCCCGCACCCTGTCGTACTCGTGCTGGCGCTTTTGCATCGCATATACCTCCTCGCTTTTCCTCTCTATGCACACACGCACACACATATGTGTCTATATTTACATGTATATAGATATATCGCGCGTTAAGGAACGAATGGGCGCAACTCGCATAATTCGGCGCGCAAAGCGCGGCGAGATGCGCCCTTACGTTTCTTATCACTCGATATTATCTCTTTCCATCCTCGTTCGCTCTTCGACCGGTGCAGTTACTCGTTCTCCCTCGCTCGTCAACCAACTGGCGAACGCGCGGTTCGCTCGCTCGCACTTTCATGCCGTTTCCATTACTGTATAGACTGCAACGGCGCTTTCGGGAGGAGCGTTCTCCCTCTCTCTCTACTTCTCTCTCTCTCTCTCTCTCTCTCTCTCTCTCTCTCTCTCTCTTTCCCGCGATGGACCAACAGAGCGTACAGAGGCTCCGGCCGATTTTGCATTTAAATTTGGTAAATTTGCCGGAGTTGGCAAATGAGCTGCGGGTATGGTGTGTCTAATACTCACGCGGCCAGCGCTGGCATGGCTGCCGATACACCGCTCCGTCTCTCTCCGCATGCTCGCGTCTAATGCCTCCCGAGAGCACGAGGACTGGACCGACGTCGGGACTGGAGGAGCATATACATACGGTCGTACAGACATGGGCAAAAATTTTATTTTCATTTATCGACATTTTTCGATCGTCCCGGTGCCGATTCCTCGACCAAAGCTTTATTGTGACGCGGCGTTTCGTGAAGGCGCGATATGTAAAAAAAATGCAAAAAATAAATAAAATTGCGGAATCGAACTCATTTTCTATACGCGTAGGGATCGGTGCGCCGCGAACTTGCGTCAATTGGCCGGTGGAAAAAATGTCATCACTGTTTTTTATTTATTTTTTTGTTTCATTGGACAAAGGCATGCATGCATCATGATAATTTTTTTTTTTAATTTGCTACGCATCATCGAGAGAATACCCAGGC
This sequence comes from Ichneumoninae sp. A BG-2022a, assembly GCA_030522665.1. Taxonomy (NCBI): domain Eukaryota; kingdom Metazoa; phylum Arthropoda; class Insecta; order Hymenoptera; family Ichneumonidae; species Ichneumoninae sp. A BG-2022a. The sequence goes on from JAPYZC010001050.1 coordinate 10,548, forward strand.
GGCTTAACGCGAGTGTGAAAAAAATGATATTTTTTATTTATTTATAAAACAGAAGTGTAGTAATTAATAAAAGAAAGAAGGGGAAGGCCACTTGCATTGCCAGACTTTGCGTCTGCAATGCATGGGCAAACATTTTATTTATATTTATCGACATTTTTCGATCGTCCCGGTGTCGATCCCACGCATTGTTTCGTGAAGGCGCGACATGTAAAAAAACAAAATGAAAAAAATAAATAAATTTGTGGAATTAAACTAATTTTCTATAGGCGTAGGGATCAGCGGAGCGCCGAGGGCAGGGGGACTTTCGGCAATGTACCGGTGAAAAAAATATCATTACTATTAAAAAAAAAATCATTTGATTAATGTATTTGTTTCATTGGACAAAGGTTGCATGTATCATGATAATTTATTTTTTGCAACGCACCATCGAGAGATTACGCAGGTGGCTTAACGCCAGAATGAAAAAATAATAAAAAAAAATTATAATTTTTTTTTAAACCATCGGACCATTGTGGTCCGTTTCGGGTGCTACTTATCGGCGAAAGCGTGCAATTTGGATGATTACTCATCATGCAAATGCGCTTGTCTCCCTCCCACCCCGTCGATGTAACCCGGTAGTGCAGTTTCGGTTTTCGGAGATTTTTTTCGAATGGGTCGCAGATTACGCGCCGGTCTGGGAGGTACTGGATGGATTGACGAGCGATAACACAATCGCGGCCTCGTGTATCGTCAGCTCGTTCGAAATCCACGAATGGACTGTACACGATGGATCCGCATCGCGAACACGCGCCGCAGAAATTGTGCATAGGAAATGCAAACGGCTGTGTACAGCGGGCGGCGGGGATAAGTTCGGACAGCATCCTCTAATTTTCGAGCATACAGAGCGGCCGCAGCAGCACCCTGTCAGATTTGTTCGTGCCCGTCCATGTGTGTACAGTCCGCCTTCCATTTTCATCGTTTTTAGCCTCAAACCCCGCCCACGGAGCGAGCGGGGCAAAATGGACCGCCGTTCGCAGATTCGTTTTACGTCCCGCCAGGGAATTCGTGAGGATGGTCCGTTTTGCTCCGGCGGTGTCGTTTTGCCCCGCTCCTCATCCACGCTTAATCCTATCTCCTCGAACGCGATATCGGAGAGCCTCTCCGTACGAGACTCTATACCCTTGCTTCGCCCGTGCCATCTACGAGGAGGGAAGAGGAAGAGTCTACCGGCAGCCCTATTTAAATTACGCCGGCTAATAAACTCGCTTGTTTCCGCGAAAGCGAAATATCGAGTAACGTAAATATATGCGCCCGTCCGCGCAAGGAGGCAGGGATTTTGTAATCATTATACGCCGACGAAAATCTCGTTCACGGAGGATGTGCGTTGTTTGACGGTACGATCGCATCGGGGCTTTTGATGCCGGAGAGGATTTTCGGTCGAGGCGCCCGACGACGATACCTGAAATTCTACCGGTGATTAAAACGCCGCTGAGACAACGGGTGCATTCTCGGGTCAGACTTACACCGGGAATTCACCAACCTTTCGGGCGGACATCACAGTTTTGGGGTTTTTGGTTTTCTTGGTTTGGTAGTATTTTTTAAAGATTTTTTTTTATTATTATTTCATTCAGTATCCAACGAGAAAACCCATACACAGTCAAAAAAGTTTGCACTTTTTACAACAACTTATTTTCCACAAACATCCACAATTTTTAACTTGTTATAATTTTCTGATCGCCCCATCCGGCTCTCGTTGTACATACAAAAGTACAAACGCACAGTGCATTTTGATACGAGTGCGAAAAAACTTTTTGTGACGAGTGTGAGTTTGCAGCCGAAAACGAGTGTTGCAATCACACGAGTCCAGAAAATGTTTTTCGCACGAGTATCGAACAAAGTTTTGTGTCACAAGGTGTGAAAATGAGGCTTTTCCGCCATTTTCCCACCCAGTGAAATAAAATTGTCAATGACACGGAAAATAAAAGGACAGTTTTGTATATTCAAACCTTGATAAACAAGTTTGTCACTTATTTAACAAAATTACTTTTACGAAACTTCGTATTCACCCAATCGTATAACACCCAACAAATTGTTGAACTAACCAATTTTTTTAGTTGTACTAACAAAATATTTAGTTGCACTGAGAAAAAATTACATACTAAAAACAACGATACTGACTTTTTACCATAAAAAAATAGTTCCCAGGGGGGGGAACTATTTTTCTACATTGTATAATTACGACTATGACAAAAAATCATGGTTGCAAGCACAATTATACTTCAATCAATGGAATATATACTATCGGAAACTATCTATATAGACCTTCCCCACGGGAACTATTCGATATAATAGAAATTACTATTCTTTTTTTCAGTGCGAACATCGCTGCCCGAATCTTAGTTGATCGAACCGTATTTTTTTATCAGTGCAATCATTATACGCCGATGAAAATCTCGTTCGACGGTACGATCGTATGAGTGTTTTTGGTGCCGAAGAGGATTTTCGTTGGAGGGGAAGTTGCTCGTCGATGCACTGAGAAAAAATAACATAATAAAAGCAACAATACTGACTTTATACCATAAAAAATTGTTCCCAGGGGAAACATTTACATTTTATAGTTATGATAGCGGCAAAAAATCATGGTTGCAACAATTATTATAATTTAACCAATTGAATATATACTATCAAAAACTATAGCAGAAAAAGCTATTCTTTTTCTCAGTGTGACACCTGAAATTCTGTCGGTGATTAAAACGCCGTTGGGATAACGGGTGCGTTGTGTCGGATCAGTCTTACACTGAGAATTCACCAACCTCTTAAGCAGATATCACAATTTTTTAGTTATTTTTGGTTCTTTCGGTATTTTTTTTTCATCCAGCATCCAACGAGAAGGCACTCATCAGCCAAGGATGCAAGATTTTGTAATCATTATACGCCGGTGAAAATCTCATTCCCAGAGGATAAGTGTTGTTCGACGGTACGATCGTAGGGGAGACCGGGGAAAAATGGCACAGCGGGGCAAAACGGGACAGTGTGGGCAAAACTCAATCTTACAATAATTTTCGATGCCCCATTTTGTCCCAACGATACATCCGGATTTTTAAACCCATTTTGCCCCACCAACCACCATTCCCACCATCCAAAAGTTATTGGAAAATTGGGTTTTGTCTCATTATCCCGTATTGCCCCAGTATGCCATTTTGCCCCGCTCTCCCCTATGAGGGTTTTGGGTGCCGAAGAGGATTTCCGTTGGAGGGGAAGCTGCTCTTCGATGATGCCTGAAATTCTGTCGGTGATTAAAACGCCGTTGAGACAACGGGTGCGTTCTCGGATCAGACATACACTGAGAATTCACCGACCTTTCGGGCAGGCATCACAGTTTTAGGTTTTTTTCTTTTTTTTCATGCAGCATCCAACGAGAGGGCCCGAACGCGGGCGCTCCGGAGCGTAACATAACGCGACGTAACGTTACACTGAAAAATAATAGGTTGATGAGAGGGATAGGAAGGCTGAGGGTGGTAGAATCGCCGTTGCTGCCGGTGCTGTTGCTGCCGCTGGTGCACCGGGAGGGTGCAAGGGGGTACGCGAACGAGGAGTATGAGACCGGCGGCGGCAGCGGTAGACGCGGAGGGTGTCCTGTTCATTATGCAGCGACGCCGCTGCACCCGGTCCGTTGGTTTTCCACTGTACGGAGAACCGGCGCAAAGTACAATCGGAGCCCTGGTTAATGAGTCCCGGGAACAAAGCGAAAAACGTCCATTAAATAATGCGTAATGCAACGCCGGTAGCGCAGTGACGCGAGAAGGAAGCGAGACGGACAGATAGATAATGTGAGGTGCTCGGAGAGTGGGATGAAAAAATTAAAAAAAGGAGTTACATTTTTGAAAAAGTCCTGGTTTTCTGCCCTCTCTCTGTCTGTCCCTCGGTATCCAGGGTTCTCTATTCGTTTAATAATTTTTTTCATGGTTTTTTTGCGTCTCGTACCACCGCTTTTTCACTCGACGCCGAATAGTTGGTGGGCTTTGTTTTTGCGCGGGCTTGCGGGGGAGGAACGGAAAGTAACGAAAGTTCGGGGAAAATTGCGGGGAGAAATGAACATTTGAACTTACGGAGTCTGGAAGGAGTCCGAAATTAAGAACTTTCTTGACGAATCTGTAACGGGAAAAGATTGATTCGTTTCATTATTTATGAATCACCAAAGACGCGTGTCGTGCACTGAACGCAATTCATTTAAAAAACTGCAATTTAAAATTTTTTTTTTCTTCGGATTTTTTACTTTGGAGCTGCGAATAAAAATGTGGCGAAATAAGAATTTGAACTTACGGAGTCCGAAATTACGAATTTTCTTGTCGTATCTGTAACAGAAAAAGAGTGATTCGTTTAATTATTCATGAATTAACAAGGGCGCGTATTGTACAATGGAAAAAATTCATAAATTATTGCAGGAAGAATTCCAATTTTTCAATTTTTTTTTCTGCATATTTTCTACTCTCCAAAAATGGAGTTACTGCCACAATCTTTTATGTTCGGCCACGGGGATTTTTTAATCCGTATCTATTATGGAGAAAAATAAATAAAACGTGTTCTTTTTCTTCCTGAAATCGATGAAGCCTCTTTAAAGTCCGATCGATGAACGCCTCCAAAACGAAAGTGGAGAAAAAACGAATCAAGTAAAATAAGACGCTTATCCAGAAAAACATTAATTTCTATATTCAATAATAATATTTATTTAATAAAAATAAATCTTCATTTAAATCATTTAAATCTATTTGCGATAAATTATCTTTCTGAGTGCGTTAATTCGTTTTTCATACGACTGATTGTTAGCGTTGATTGATAAAATATTCGTAATACGCGATTACGCATAAATCCGAACCTAATCAGTTACATTCAATAAAATCGATTATAAAAAATCTTGGTCGCTATATTTTTTATTTTTTACTCTTCCAATTCATATAAGCATGTGAGATTGAACCGTAAGGAAAGCGAACGCCAGTCCTATAAGCTGGGGCGAGAAGATTACGGCGCAGAAACATATCTGACCGTAGCAGTTCATCCCGAAATTCATCTAAACTTTCATCTAACCTCCCCTATTCATCTAATCGTTCTTGCCCCTATCGTACCCCCACTATTTTCTATGAAAGGACTAGAAGGCGCGTCGGAAGTGGGAGACGGGCGATTGGTGGGGAGGGGGGTTGCGTTCGCACACGAACGAGTCGACGAACGAGAACCTCCGCCCTGCTTGGCGCGGAGGGGTGCGCGGCAACGACCCCTTAATAACTGCGCGAGCGATCAAAACTCGCGCAGGCTATCGTATCAAAGCAAAAAAAAAACCCGAAAGTAAAGAAAAAACGAATCGACTAAAATAAGACGCGTTAATTCGTTCTTCCTCCTTTTTCCGGTCAGCGTTTCCGACAGCCACCAGTTGAGCGAAACGCGAATAAACTACACAGCACAGTCCCTTTATTTTCACTCTCGTTGACAAACTACGAGAAGAATCGATTTTTCATTTGCGATATTTATGTACAAAAAATAAACCCCTTCAGAACGTTTTTTTTTTATTCTTGGAGTATCGTTATAAATGGATAGTCTTTTCGGGGCTGAAATAAATAAAACCTGATATTCTTGACCCGGCGATTAAAGACGGACCGGTCGCTTCCCTCGAAAAAATTTGCATCCCCCTCGGCGCTGGACCGCACGGCGATCCTCGGACAAAGATGCTGCACGCCCGGTTCGCGTAGTCGTTGAGCGGTAAAAAGGAGGAATAAAAAATGTAAGAGATTATTCTCGAAGGGCGCCGTACATTTCTACCACTCGGCTGTGTGAGGAACCGCTGGTTTTTTTTAATATAAAAGCCTGTTAAAATGTAAATGAAGTCAGGGTGCTTAAGAATGCGAGATTGTGTTGAAACCGCTGCCGTACAGTTGGCAGCACCCTCCTGCCTGCTAAGTGCCTCGCCGAGTTTCGCTCCCGACAACTCTTCCTTCATCCCCCGATATATTATTTTCATCCCCTGGCGGACTTTTCGGTTCCGCGGGGGACCAAAAAAAATTCAATTCATAGGACCGATGTTGAGACTCTATATTTAGAAAATCGTCTATCCGACGCGTTCGGTAGTGAGCGATTGATCGTCATTGGCACGTTCTTTGGACAACCGAAATACCTAGCGGCAATTCATTTATTTTTACACCCTGTATGATTCGGACGATAGAGCAGAAATAAATCCTGTCATTCATTTTTTGAGACTCTCATTAACACTGCTTTTCGTAAAATCGAACATTTCGTTTCTCTAAAAATGACCGCTTGTTATTTACAGATTTACAAAAATGTACAGTCGAATGGCCGAAATAATACAAAATTAGATATACTTAGCAATCGAATCTCCTCTTTATCTGTCCATTCAATTTTCTAAAATTGTCCGTTTGTTATTTTGATATAAAAAAAAAAACTGAATGCACAGTCCAATTATTAAAATACTATAAATTTACATATACTTCGCAATCGTATTTTCTCTTTAAGTTATTTACAATCTTCAAACGAATAATCTCTTGAATTTTTTCTAAAAATGATTTTTTCAATAAATTCAATTTTCTAAAAAAGTTTGCTTGTTATTTCCATATTAAAAACAAGTGTCCAGTCCAATGATAACAATAATACAAAATGATAATGACAGCAGAATAATACAAAATATACATCGCAACCGATTCTTCTTTTTAGCAGTCCGTTCAATTAAATCACCGTTACTGTATCGTCGACAACATCGTCGAACATGTGTCTGCCGGTAGCCAGTCGAGCAACCAAAAATAAAAGACTTATTCAATTAGCCACGGTTCGGCGATCCGCCAGAGGCCAGAACTGTATCAGCGACGTTTATCCTCGGAATAAAATCAAATCAAGAAGCATTATTTATAGCTCCGCCCCCTCGTCTTTTTTCTCCCCGACCATCACTTAAAAATGTGTTAAAATGCAAAAAAAAAAAAAAAAAACCTAGAAACCGAAGCAACGCTGCTGCGGAGAGACGCGAAGGGAGGAAGGGTGGTTTCTGTCGAAGCAAGAGCACATGCGGAGGTAAAGAAGTATAGAACAAACGCAGCCCGGCGAGAGTGGCGATTCGCTCGGGGGTTGCGCGCGCGGCCCTGCACGGCGGGGGTGGGGGGAGGGGGGGGGGTTGAAGGGGGTGAACGACGAGGCAGGTGTGCAGGTGGGTGGGTTAATGCAAAAAGGCGCCGGGGGCCTCGCTCAATAACGGCGCGGCGGCGCAAGCGCCTTCATTTTGTTTTTCCTACCCCCGACGAACGGGGCACCCCCTCGACGCTTTCCTTTTTCCAAGATGGCCGCGGCTGTTCGTCGCCGCCGCGTCGGTAACTGTTCCTCAGACGGGGCCGAGAAGTTACCTACCGTGCCGACGATTCGATTCCTACGAAGTCTCGCATCGGCTGCTGCCGCGACGCGGCGCCCCACGACGCTTCCGCTTCTTTCGTACCGCACGAAACGAAAGAGTCGGTAGACTGCAAAGGGGATGATAAAAAAAAAAAAAAAAGAAAAAAAATGTGAAAAATTACATCTGCATGAAAAAAAGTCTCAACTTTGTTTTGTCTTTTTGCTTCTATTTTTAAAAATTTATTCAAGGGTTTCTCAAAAATGCCCGAAAAAGCGAGCGCCCTCCGACAGAAATTTACCTATCAATGGCCGAGCGTCGGGTGTGAGTGACCGTGAGCCGGAGCGGGCGAAGGAGGACGGCGGGCGGAAGGGTGCAAAAATAAAAAGCAAACAAGTCTGATGATCAATTTCTTTTTTTTTCATTGTTCGTGGCTTTTCGAACGGTGAATAATATCGCGTTGGTCGATCCGGGCCCGGCGGCTTGCCGACGCGTTCCGCGCCCGTCGAGGGTACAAAGCGCGGAGGGAAAATCAACAGGAAAACAATGATTGTGGCGGAGGATTATTATTATTTTTTTAACTCTTGATGGGGTGGTCGCCGCTCGCTCGTATCTTATTCACGCACGAGGCGCACGCCTATCGCTGCAGATAACGCGGCATTTCCCGCCGTAAATCTGTTCCCGAAATTAAGGGGATGCTTTTTTTTCGACCCGAACGCGTCGCGCACGAGGAAATTTGAGAATTTATACACGGCGGTGTTTCGGAGTTTGGGCGTTACTGTCGAAACCGTCGTAGCAGAAGCGCGATCCTCACCGCGAACTCTCGCCTAATTCTCGCTTCGTCCCCTTGCCAAATCGAAATTTAAGCTCTTTCCTCCACCCCCCCCCCCCCCCACCTCGTCTGCTCATTCCCCATGTGCATAAACTTTGACTACGAGCCGTTACCGTGCGAGGCTGCTGCAGCCCTGCTCGCTTCCGGTCTGCAAGGCGAATCGCGATTTTCCACCTTACACCCGAGCGAATAATTCCCGTGCCTTCGTCCTCGCCCCCCCGTTGAAACCTCTCGCCTGCGCGGGCGTAGGTTGTGAGCTGGCTCTTCTCGTTGGGAAGTCTCTGCTCACTCCCTTCGGGCGGGGTGCACCGGAACAATTGCACGGGGAACGCTCGAATTCACCGGCGTTTTCTGTCTAACTGCGGTATCTCAAAGTCTATGTAACCTGGCAGAATTCTAGAAAGCGGAAGACAAAAGGAAATTCTCCGTTCGGTCGGTTTAAACGGCCACTGTAAACACCGGAGCGCAGAGGACTGAGCTCGGTAATGGAAGGGGTTGGCTCACGAAATTCCCGAAATTCGTAAAATAGCTTCGATGTCGGAAACGCTCGGGCAAAATTCACCGTACTGCAGCAGCCGGTGGTCCAAGTTGGGGGATTGCACTTTGTGACTTTCCGTTCGATTACTTGGTAAAAAAAAAAAAAACAGTGGACGAAACGAACTTGCTCGGGCCCGTGGCTGGTCGACGGAATGCCCGGGCAATTTTTAACCCTGCCCGTATCGAAAGAATGAAGAAAATGGGGGTTCTTGTTCAACGACTTTAACCGAAATGTCTTAGCGGATTTTTTTTCGGGAAAATTCGAAAAATAGCTTCGATGTCGGAGCTATAATTTTTTACTATAAATTTTTCTCTCGAGAAAAATTTGTCGTACGACAGCATTCGATGGTCCGAGCTGGGGAGATTGCACTTTGTGAATTTCTGGTCCAATGCTTCCTAAAAAAATTAAACGAAACTAACTTATTAGGGACTATAGCACCCAGAAAAAAAAATTATTTGACGGCCACCGTTTATCTGACTTAAGTACACTGTAAAAAAATTTTGTTTGAAAATTAATGAACAGTATTGGAAGCTTTTTTGCATAAACCGTTTCTGAAATTTCAAACACTTGTGCGTTGCAATTTTACAATAAAATTTGTATTTTTCATGAACATTGTTGTAAATTTTGCAACAAAAGATTTGTAATTTTAATATTTGGTATTTTTATTTTACAAGCAAAGTACATGAATGTTTAATTGATATGAGTAATGTCAGCAAATTTCAAGTTCCAGTACATTAAATTTATAATTTATTTTTACAGTGTAAAATATTTTTTTGATTAAAATAAATATTTATTTCATTTAAGTAACTATTTACTAAATTTAAATAAATATTTATTTTAATAAAAAAAAAAATTTACTTAAATCAAGTAAACGGTGATTGTCAAATAAAAAAAATGTTCTGCGTGAGCCGAATGTATTAGAATACTGATGAGGTTTTTAACTCTTTGCCAGTATCAAAAGAATCAAGAGAATAGGGTGTCTCATTCATCGATCTACACCGAAATGTCTGACCGGGCTTTTTTCGGGGAAGTTTCCGAGGAAATTCGTAAAATAGCTTCGGTGACGGAAAGGCTTGAGCAAAATTCACCGTACAACAGCATCCGGTTGTTCAGGTGCGGGGGATTGCACTTTTCGACTTTCTGCTCTATGTTTCGTAAAAAAAAAAAAAAAAATTGACCAAAGCCGATTTATTCGGGACGATGGCTAGCCGAAGGTTTCATCATGCTGACGCGATTTTAAACTCCGCCAGCATTAAAAGAATAAAAAAAAATCGGGGTTCCTAATCGAGCTACACCTAAAAGTCCTCCCGGATTTTTTTCGGAGTAATTCGTAAAATTCGCTTGAGCAAAATTCACAGCACGCAGCATCCGGTTGTCCAAGTTGCGGTGATTGCAATTTGTGAATTTCAGTTCCATCGCTTCATAAAAACAAATTAAATGCAACCGACTTGTTCGGGACCACGGCTGGCCGAAGGTACCAGAATACCGACGCAATTTTAATTCTTTGCCAGTATCAAAAGAATCAAGAAAATAGGGCTTCTTATCCATCGATCTACACCGAAACGTCTGACCGGTTTTTTTTCCCAGAAATCCCAATTTCCTCCGATACCCTTCCAGAAATGTTTAGCAGTGCACAATTTTTCTCTTCATCCTAATGACGATACAAATCCTCGGCGTAGGGTACGGTGTCCCGAGAGAGAGGAGATCGAGAAATATAGCAAACGAACGCATAAGAATCAAGAAAATAGGGCTTCTTATCCATCGATCTACACCGAAACGTCTGACCGGTTTTTTTTTCCCAGAAATCCCAATTTCTTCCGATACCCTTCCAGCAATGTTTAGCAGTGCAAAATTTTTCTCTTCCTCCTAATGACGATAAAAATCCTCGGCGTAGGGCACGGTGGCCCGAGAGAGAGGAGATCGAGAAATATAGCAAACGTGAGAGGCAAACCGCCTCTCGCAATAAAATCCCCGTTGAGCCAGGCTCCAGACTCCGGGGGCTAAAATATTGCCGCGAATTATCATACCATCCGAAATTAAAGGGTTGAAATTTTGCGTCGGAGTCGTTCCGCGGGGGGTGGTACCAGGGGGTTCGGCGGCAGGAGAAGGTAGGAGGGGGGGGGGGGGTGGTGAGAGAAGGGGTCTACGTAGGAGGATAATTTCGTTGGATGCACGGTGGAACAGTCGGCGTTGGACGGTGGAAAATAATTTTTCCTGCTCTTCCCTCGCCTCTCTCCGGGTCCGCCCGAACACTCGGACGGTTTTGTCGTTTACACATAGAGACGGTTATATATAAGCTTCGAGAGAGCCCCCGGAGAGCTCGCCTTTGCCTCTCTTTCCCGCTGGTCCACTGTCCGAGCCGCACGGCCGTTCGGACTCGCCGCTCGGCGAGCTCTCCAAGGGGTGGTTTTTGGTATAGAGCGTATAAACATAGACACACACCTTTCGTATTTAACCATTCGATATAGACGGTGAAGTAGTAATCGCGATGGTCCTGGCCGGGTGGTGGTGGTCGCGATGCGCGAGCGACGCCGGTAAAACGCGAGAGGGAATGAGGCGAAATTAAAGAGCGCGAGAAGAGCGGGAAGACCGAGTGGGGGGGGGGGGGTGCGGAGGAGAGACCGAAGCGGAACGCGGATAGCCTAGAGTCCGAACTTTACCATCGGATAGATGCGCGAGTTTTCCACTCTTCGTCCCCTTTTCGCGCATTCGCCTCTCTCTCCGGTTCTCCCCGAGCCTTACGGCGCGGGCGCGTTTCTTTTTTTCCCTTCTTTTTCCCTCTTTCCTTTCCCTAACCATCCCCACCCCGGCGACGTTTCTCATGTGGGCTCTCGGAGCCGCTCTCTCCCTCGTTCCCGCCGCGAGAGCTCCGACCGCGCACGCACGCAACCCTCTCTTTCGCTCTCCGCGCCACTTTTCGCGTGCTCTCACCCTCGCCGCCTCCCGAGCGGCCGCGGGAGAGAGCGACGTGTGCACCCCGGCTACCCCCTCAATTTTTCTTTTCCAGCGTCGGCGCAGCCACGCCCACGCTCGCAATGGCCGCACACGGAAATCCGTGTCTATCTTCGTCGGGGGGCGGCAACCTTTTAACGGCGCTCGCGGTTCTCTGCGTCTTTTTCCCCCGTTCCCCACGGGGGGGCCTCCGACGGCGCTTCACCCCCCCCCCCCCGAC
>JAPYZC010001051.1:0-31499 GCA_030522665.1 Ichneumoninae sp. A BG-2022a
TGTACATTTTTTGTTGGCATTTGGTCTTTTTTCTGTTGCGGAAACCGAAAACGGACCGAACGGTTTTTTTTCGAAAAATTTGCTTTGGTCCGTTTTCGGTTCCCGCAACCGAGAAAGGACCAAGATCGTATTTTCATTCTGTCCTTTCATTAAAAACAGAATTAAAAGGAAAGCAACAAAAAAATTTTTAAAACTTAGCCAAAAATTTTAATAAAAAATGTTCGGTCCTTCCTCGGTTTCTGCAACCGAAAAAGGACCAATCCAAACGTATGGTGCGTTTTACCGTTTTTGCGGTCCGTTTCGTTCCCCAACGGACGTGTCCGTTTTTCGGTCCGTTTTTCAGTTTTTTCCCCTAAAAGCAGCCGTCCGTCAACTTGTTAGGGTAACTCGAAAGTTTTATCAGTAAGGTAAAGGAGCCAGTTTGTGACAGGGGTACGTCTAGCATAGTCGGCTTCCCTGACCATTTGATATGCAGCAAATGGGTAGCGCGCGTTCGGGAGATCACAAACTGCGACTCTCGGTCCTCCTTGTTTTTCCCTATGATTTTACGCGCTTAAAGTGAGAGAGCTGCGTAGAAGTGTCAGAAACTGGGTCCTTTACCTTAAATTGTACCGCGATGTTCTGTACTGTAATCTTCAAGAAACGTTCGATAAAGCATTCATGCCAGCCAACCGTTGATTCGGTAGAAAACTCTCAGCTTTTACAGTGTGGCGTTGCTTCGGCAGGTCGCTTTGCGAGTTGTCTGCTTGTCCGGAATAGTACGCTGTCTACCATCTTCCGGCGAGAGATCGAATTACAGTGAAAACCCCACATCGGATCGAGGATCAACGATGAGTCTACAGAGTTTTCCGTCACGTATCCGCGTAATGTGGGATCAATAAACTCTATCCGCGAAAGAAATTTCATTAGCGAAAAAAGAAATGCAGTCTTGCAGTCGAATCGGTGACGAGGGCTTATCGAGAGTAATCGGTTCGTAACCGTCAGTAGTGTCATAGTCTGTGTCCCGTGCCGTTCGAGTGCGCGAACACTCGCCGTGTCAGAGCGCAGTCGCGTTTTCTTTTCCAAGATGATAGGAAAGGGTTGTAAATTCTTGCGATGCTCGTATCGAGTGTCAGTGTGACGCCATTGATAATAAGTCTCCCTACCGTCCATGTACATTCGCTGATTAGCAAAAAATACCGTGAGCGACGAACGATCGTGTTCGCGGTGATAACGCAGAAACGTCAAATAGCCGTAGCGCGATCGTCGAACGAGTGATAGAAAACAAAAACAAAAAAATTCACGAAAAATAGAACACACCTTTGTCCCTCACTGTTAATCGAGCCATTTTATCGAGCTGCTCGATGAACTTGAGAAACGTCTGAAGAAATATATTCCTCAAGTTGTGTGTGTCTTGTCGCGAAATCTTGCTTAGCTTAGCTAGCGTACTGTCACGATTGTGTATTGTGTGTTGTGATTCGATTCCATCGATATAATCGTATAACAATAATGATCCGCCGAGCTATTCGATAGTTTGTATATCGGGCAATAATACTACGTTGACAATTGTCAGAATATAATTTTAGTGTGTGAAACAACACAAGCAAGTTAATTGTACAAATAGGGGAAAAAATAACAAATTGGAAACATGAGTTCCGTTTGGAAGAGATTGCAGCGAGTCAACAAGAGGGCTGCCAAGTTTCAGTTCACAGTTTCGTATCATGAGGTCACCCTCGAGACGACGTCAAAGTGGTAAGTCAATGCTGATGCAAATTCCTTGTACGCCTTGTATAGCGTCACAAATACTCTACGACCAGTCAGTGATACTCTACGAACTGGCCTAAGAATGAACGATTCTCTTTGATACATTCCGTATACCGGTGTACATGCAACGAGACTGTGAAATAAAAAAATTTCTTAACAAATTACTTCCATTCGGTATTCTGCTTGATATCCAGGAAACCAAATAAGTTGAGCGTAGTATGGACGAGACGCAGTCGAAGAGTCAGCTCCGATCCGCTGGAATGGGAACCGTGTCTAAGCGATCCCCTGACGGGTATAATAAGTTGGCCTGTGCCGGACAATCATTCTGTTTCCGTAACACTCTTCAAAGATCCCAGAACTCACGAATTGGAAGACAAAGACTGGACCTTTGTTATCGAAGATGTGAGCCAACATTCTTTTTCATTGAAATGTTTCTCTGGAGGCTGCAAAGAGTAAAAAAAAAAAAAAATGCTTACAAGGCCCAGAGAGGTTGGTGAACCGTGGATTCAGACACTTTAGATTACGTATAACAAGGCTACAACAAAATGTAAATAGTTTTCTTTATGGTGAGCACGCATGTCAACGTTATTAAATAGCAAAATACTTTTAAAAATTCTGATATTATTTTTAACAATCTTGTTATTGTCGTTTGTACTAAGCACGCACTTTCACTTAATACCATGATTCCGGTACAACGACTGTAAACGACTTTAGTAAATGTACGACAAAAGTTGTTCCAAATACCTGTCTTTGTTGTTTGAACTTAACAAAAAATTTACTAAAATGAAATTCACACATTGACAAGCTAAAATAAAAAATGTTCACATTTTTTAAAAATATTTTAGCTTGCCATTGTGTGATGTTTGTTTGATTAAATTTTTTGTTAAGTTTAGTCGATAAAGGAGCGTATTGGGAACAACTTTTATCTTATATTTACTGAAGCAATTTTCTGTCGTTTTACCGGAACTATGGTAATAAGTTAAAAATGCTTGTTTAGTCAAAACGTCAATAACAACATTGTTATAAATAATATCAGGATTTATTATGTATTTTCCTACTTAATGATGTTGACAAAAATATACACCATAAGGAAAATTGTTTACATTTTGTTAAATACAATCCAAAGTAACTGAATGTTCGGTCGCCCAAATCCTCCTGGTCCCCTTAATATATTTTTGCGTCGCTTCTTGCGATTACTATATATTTTCTGTTTTTTCTTTGTTGCTATTATTTGTAATTTTATCTATTCCTGAGGCCGGGAGATGCCAGGAAATGTTATAAACGCACTGGCGTTGGTACCTACGGGTTTACTAAGAGCCTAATCTAAACCGACGCGGTGACATAGAAGTTTATTATAATTTGTATGCACCAAATCTGAAATCTGAACACTAATTATTGTACAAACAGGTATCGACGACGGGAAAAAGACGCCACGTGGCTGCGACAAATATAAATATGAAAAAATACGCGACCCTCGAATCTAGTCAACAACAGCTCAAATTAGATCTCAAACCGACGTCGAAAAAGATCGTGCGAGCGGCTCTGGAATGTACACTCTCTTGCGTATTTTTGAGAGAGGGCAAGGCGACGTAAGATTTTCCGTCGAATTACCGACAAATTAATCAACTTTTCTCAGAGCTTCAAAAAATATCTCTAACCGTAATTGTCCGAAATTTTGATCAGGGACGAGGACATGCAGAGTATGGCAAGTTTGATGTCGGTAAACAACAACAGCGACATTGCGCCCCTTGACGATTTCGACAACGAGGACATACCCGAGGATAACGAAGAATTGTCGATGAAAAATTTAGACGAGATACTCGATATATCGACGCAAATCGATCTCATGACGAGTAGCCTGACGGAGAGCGAATTGCCGAGTACGCCGATAAGTGGTACGCAACGTTCTTGTAATAATAACGATAAAAATTATCAGAATAACTCGCCAAAATCACACCGATAATAATCATACTGACTTCTCGGGACAGTCGCAAGTTTATCGAAAGACGATGCCACGCCGATCAACGACATTGGACAAAATATGCATGGGATCAACGTTGTCGACGCTATCGACACGGCGAAAGAGAAGACACCTGCGACACATAAAATCGCAGCCGAGAACGAGTACGTGCTTGTTTAGTCGAAGGTTTTGCTTCATTCAAACACATGCAAACTTTTGTTCAATCCTGACGATATCTTTTTTTTTTCTTTCTTTCTTTTTTTATAGTAAAAATACGGAGCACAGCGTAATGAGATCGAAACTGCAGCCGTTAGACTTGAAGAAGAGCGACATGGGAGTCCCGAGGTTGCGCGAAATAACACCGGGTCAAGATCTGTTGGAGTGGTGCAAGGAAGTAACGCAAAATTATCCCGGTGTCAAAGTCACCAACTTGACGACCTCTTGGCGCAACGGTATGGCATTTTGCGCCATCGTTCATCACTTTAGGCCCGATCTCATGTACGTATTGTAAATCATCTGAGTATACGAAGTGCCAGTGATTTATTCGAATACCCAAACGATTCCTCCTTCGTTGACCCGAGAGGGTGAGAAAAAAAATCCTAATAATAGTACGGGCGTAAAGTTATGTATGTGTAGAGAGAATCGTGAGTCTTGTTGTCAGCAACCGCTCGGACTTCGACTATTGCGACGTTGTAAAAGAAGCTTGGATATAGGCCAGTAATCTTGTTCGACCGCGTAGATTCCGGTCAGTGAATAACATCTCGTCCGTTGTCTTTTTTTTCTTTTTACGCGTTTTTTTTATCTCACGCCAACAATTGCGCGCCATTCGAACACACCGTTTGCGTCGAATCTGGGTCGTCGTATAACGAGCATTATTTATTCAGTTCGAAAATAAAAAAGAAGCAATGTCGTTGAAACATAAAAAAATTATGTATATTTTTCAGAGAGATAGATTCGTTGTTGCCACACGACGTAAAGGGCAATTGTAAGAAAGCATTCGACGCCGGAGAGGCTCTCGGCATTCCGAGAGTTATAGAACCAGCGGATATGGATATTTTGACGGTCCCCGATAAATTAGCCGTGATGACATATCTGTATCAATTGAGAGCCCACTTTACCGGTCACGAATTAGAGGTACTATACTCATATATCATTAATAGAAACGCGCCCTCGTAACGTGAGCTGTATAAAATATTGTTAAAAAAATATTCATATATGTATATGCATAAATAGGTTCATCAAATCGGTAAAACAACAGACGAATCGTCATACATGATCGGTCGATTCAACACAGACAATAATACGGACGTGAGCGTCCAGCTGTTCGGCCAGGAGATAATCAATTTACGAAAGAAAGAGCAAGCCGAGCAGCGTGGCAATAAACTCGACAGCAATAGAAGGTGAATAATTGAAACGAAAATAGCTACAGTGTTGAAGTCGAGCGAAGCAAAGCCGAACGACTGTAGCAGTCGACTTTGCCGGCTTGATCTTGAACCTTTCTCATTTTACAGATCCAATCCCTTCGATTACAAGCGGGACGAAATGAGCATAGACGCTTTGAAGAATAAATTACATCTGAGCCTTAACACGGACAATCACGATCACGATCCGGGCAGCAAGGACAAGTCACCGACCAGCGTCAAAGACGTCAAGGATATAATTCTCGCGAGTTCGAAAAGTATCCTCGGCAAGGTTTTATCACCGACCAAAGAAAAATATATGTCGAGAGAAAAGGCAAGATTGAACTTTCGACTTATCGCGAAGAGAACGGATGTAATGTGAATAATAATGATAACAATAATGTGAACGTCCTCCACAGAGCAAATCACCACCGCGGGCGGTGCAAGTACAGCAACGACCAATTTTAATGACCAGACGTCAGTTGACCGATCCCTTTGGGTCCGACGACGAGGAGGAGAATATTCAGGTCGTCGATGACAAGTGGTCTCAATCGATTTCCATTACGAAATCACCGACGTCCGCTCGAGATGTCAGTATACACAAAATACGAAACATATTTATTTTTCACGCGCTCTTTCTTTCTTATAAAAACTTACACAGATTTTACCTCTTTTTTCGTATCAAATCTTACAAAGAAACAAGTCCTTCAACATTTTCCTTACGAACGTGTTTTATTATTTTTCTTACGTCATATGCCACAAAAAAACAGTAAAAAATCATTAGATTTGAAGAAAAAAGTTATGGCTTTCAGGAATCACCGTTTCCGAACGACCGAGGCAGCCGAGGAAGTTCCGAATGTCGTGGAACTTCGCCGTCCCACGGCGCCGAACCGCGTTCGCAACACGTAATTGTCGTTTACTTTTCCTTGCTTATTACCGCTCGAGTCGTTAAATATTATATACGGAGTGGTTAAAACAGTATCGCTTTAAAAAAAAAAAAAAAAAATACCTTGCCTTTCCCCGTAGCCATTGGTCACTCGACACGACGAGCTCAGAGAACGTGCGAGACAACTCCTCGAGCAGGCTAGAAGCCAATCGAAGACTCCTGGGCTTGCCTCGACAGCTTCGAGCCCGGTAGAGGTACGAGATACCATATATAGTTTTTCTAGCGTAAACGAGAGAAAAAAAATTCGTTAGAATTTGCGAACGCGCAGCTTTGTTGTACTATATCGCATTAATTGCCCTGGTCTGGCTTTGCAGCCGCAGAGCGATGACGACAGACAGCAACAGCTGCGCGAAAGAGCTAGACGATTGATAGCCGAAGCTAGAATGGGTGTAGTAACCGTTACGTCTAGTCAAATGGGCGACGATAACAATAGCGATAGACGTTCCATTGACGATCAAAACAATAGTCCAAGAAGGAGCCTCACTCCTTCGACACCGGGAGATCGGCTTAGTATGAAGGTGAGAAAAATCTCTTGACGATGATGAAACGCGCACCAATTTTATGTACTTTTTTTTGTTTGTTAACACTATGCATCGATCTTCCAGTCGGAACACAATGGTAACGTTCTAGCGAATGCGAGCGCGCCCGACGGTGAGAAAAAGAGTATTACACCTTTGTACTCTTTCTCGAAAATAATGGAGAGGATATCACCCGAGAAAACTAGTCCCGATAGGCATCCTCACACGTTACGCGGGGTAAGCCAAGTGGCTTTTTTATTTCAATGTTTCTTCTAACGCTTTAGTTAACAGTCCCATCAAAGTAATCGTGCTTTTCATTGTACAATCCAGTTGGGCAAGGACATGACATCCTACATCCAAAACGAGCTCGAAGCGCTGGAGAGAGAACAGAGCCAGATAGACGTTCAGGCGGGTAAACTCGAGAAACAGCTGAGAGCCGCTATGGAGAGCGACAATGAGGAAGAGACCGAAAGATTAATGTCCCTCTGGTTTACTCTTGTAAACAAGAAGAACGCTCTTTTGAGACGGCAGATGCAATTAAATATCTTGTAAGTATATCCGTAACTTTTCCATTCGCTTCATCCATTAATCGTTCGATAAACTATTGAAGAACGTCAGATACATATTTACTTCTCCTTCGCAGAGAAAAAGAGGATGACTTGGAGCGACGTTTCGAATTATTGAATCGAGAATTGAGAAGTATACTGGCCGTCGAAGAGTGGCAAAAGACTGCGGAGCAAAAAGTACGAGAGAATCTTTTGCTCGAAGAGTTGGTGTCTATAGTGAACAAGAGAGATGAATTGGTTCATCATCTCGACACCCAAGAAAGAGCGTAAGCATTGCTATCCAGCTGTTTGTTCGACCTGCTCCGCTTTACGCAGCTTTCCGAGATTGCGTGACAATAATATCTCATTGTTTTCTCTGGTGTCTCAGTATCGAAGATGACGACGAGATTGAGCGTGATCTTTCGAGAGCCGGCTTAGCGCAACGAAATAAAAACTGTGTCGTTCAGTGATGCGGTCGATCCGCGAAGCGAACGAGCTACGCATCCGTGAGTTCGAGGTAAGACGCGCGCGGGCGCTCTTTTCTAAATCAACGACCTATATATCAAAGCGAGCATTTCCCTTTGTTCTACAGCCGAATGAAATGATGCAATGTGCAGACATTCTTCTCCGTTTGTTAATACTCAACGGGTTAAAATACATTTATAGCATAGTTATAAAATATATTATACTACAACCGAAAGTGACGTCATACCGGAATTACGTTATATCGGATTTGAAAATGCCACACTACAAGTGACATCATACCGGAATCACTTCATTTCCGGTTTGAAGTTACGTATTTCCGCTATGACGTCAGCCCGGATTCCAATTTTCCAAAATAAATATAATATACATATTTTATTCTTATTGGTTTCAGATATGGTCCTATGCTGTTGTGGAGTTGCCAAAGAACTAGGGAATAGGCGTCATTGACGATTGAAACGTTCTCAAGAGATACGTAAATTTAATATTTCGTTAGATGAATTGCAGTTAACATATTAATTTTTATTAGCGAATTCACGATTTCTGATAATTGTTCTTTCTTTCTATTCTACCTTTGTTCCAAAACTATCTCGCGTTATAGACCGGGATTTTTTTTTCGTGTCACCACCATCGGCTAAATTACTTCATTCTACCAGGCGGGTGTGCCACACTCGCCTATTCGTTTATACTCAAACTCTGTGCCATACGATCGCTTCGAGTGTTCCATAAGATGTTTTCACTGTCTCATGTTTTTTGTTTTTCCGCCGAAATGAGTTTCTTTCCATGCAAATTAATCATCCAGGACCTATTTCAATTAAGACTATTGATAACATAAATAAGCCTATCTTGTACACTTACCTGGCCGTACGAAGTGCTCGTAAAAAGTGGTGGCAAATCACCTATACTCACACATCTCCCATTCGCTCCCCGATCACGCTCTCTTAGAAATCAGTTTTCTCATTGCCGGTTTGATAACACCGCGCAACACCCGTAGGAATAATAATGAATATCCATTTGTTCATTCTTAATGATAAATAATGCGTGTGCAACAAGTGACTCTCCAAAAGCTTTAATATGTCGCGACGGGATGAAGTTTCAATGTACAAAATAATGTTTTACGATAATCGTCGACGCCAATCCACGTCCGAGCGTTAAAAGATTCACGAATATTCTCGCTTTCGCATTGTAGGGAAACACGGCAATCATTACGGGTACGATAAATATTATTGTACCATACCTCATGGTTGTACATATCGATCTCTCCAGCGACTATTAATTTTTATTCCACGTGCATCATCACAATAATTTGATTATCCAATTTTCAAAACGAAAAAATGTTCGACTGCTAAGCAGAACCTCGTATCACTGGATTGAAATGCAATAACTCATATATTTCATCCGTAAACGATAATCTTATTCTAATTATATTTATATATATGTATATGGGTTGTAAGTTTAATCTAATTGCCGATGGTTTGAATATTTTTTATTACCCCCAGTGCCTAAATACGTTTGATTTAAAGATACTTTTTATGCAGTGCAAATAAATTATACGACTATTACAATTACTACGATGTGATTATGTGGGCTAAGGATGAAAAAAAAATTGTGTATGTAATTCTAAATGCCGAACTCTTAACGAATCTGCTGGGCAAATTTTGTACGTTACCTGCTTATAATAATGCATACTATTATTATGATGATGATGATGATGATGATGATGAAAATGACGACTTTAAAATTATTTATAGTTTTAATAATGATCTACATTAACTATTGTGTTTGTAAATGTCAATAATAATTCTTGCCGTTTATGCGATCATGTGAAGAGTTTCGTTTCGTTGCTTATCGAGTCGTCGGATCGGCCAAGTAATCAACCGGTAACCCAGTGCAATCATTAATGAATAAAGGAAGTTGATAAAAAATAAAAGATATACGAATTGGTTAAAACAACCTGCTTACGATCCTTGGACGAGATTATCGCTGAGGAGTAAAAAAAAACAGCAAATTACTTGTTTCGTTTCCGATATGCTTTTATGAAGAAAAATCTTACGTATGGCAGTGAGACTATAACATATTTACACAATTCAACAAGCTCACTTATAAATACTTAACTTCGAGGACATAATTAGATGTTAAATTCGCAACACCGAAACGAATATCATCCATTATACACATTCCGATGTGATACACGCATGAAGAGGTGTGTGCGCTTCGACTCCGAGATGTACACGATTTTTATATCTTTTGGTTAACGGGTAACTCTCAACAAATTCTATTATCGTTTACCACAGCGCATTAGTCTCTAAACTCTCTATCTCTAATATTTGGTTTCCACAGAGAGCTCGTTACGCTCGTCTCGTCTCTTTGGAATCCTCGCTATACAAACTCTTGTTCGCCATTCACAAACAACTACTACGCAATATCAACGCCACGGATTTTCTATTTTTGAATCACAGTTCACTGCGTAGATATATTTAATATATAAAACCGCTTGTAGACTGTAGAAAACTTGAACGCTCCACCTATTCTCGAAGGCCATCATGCAAATTGTCTGTTTCTGTATGGTTTCCTTAAATATCGTTGTTACATTCTACAATTTCTCGACGTAATTCGAGGGAAATAGACCGGACTTTCCTTTGAGGCGTCCTTGCCACCATCCACCATCATCTGAAAAAGCAAAATTTCAATGAGACAACGAGATGAAAAAATATTCGGTTAAAAAAAAATCATCTGGATACACACGTTCTTTCAGCAATTCGACGACGTCGCCCTCCTTCAATTGAAGCTCGTCAAGATCTTGAGGATTGTAATCGTACAACACTTTAACTTTCGGAAGAGCCGGCGTCGCCGGCTTTTTAATCGAAGCTGGTGGTCTCGCCGAGGGATTGGAATTCGCATGACCGTTTGTTCCGTTTGAAGGTAATACCAAGCCTGTCTGAAACTTGCTACCTGACAGCCTCTTGGTGTCGCTCGGATATTCGCCACCGCCGATAGGCGGTAGCCGGAACGCAGCGTGGACCATCGGCTGGTTGGGGGGCGCAGGTCCCGAAGGAGGAGGCGGAGCTCTAACTAATCCTAGAAAATAAATTAAAAAATTCAGAACTCTAACCAAGTAAGTATAATCGACCAGCGGAAGATTGGTTCTTTGTTTGTAACTACCTCGGGGAGCACCTCCTGGATTCGTAAACATTCCCATCATCGGCACTCCGGCATTCTGAATCTTATTCGGCTGTTTGTTCGTAATTTTTTGAGCAGCTTGTCGCTGGGCTTGAACTGGCAAAGCGTTGGGTCGATTGGGTATTAAATTCGGCCGAGAATTTGTCACAGCTGCGAGAGGCTGTAATTCTCCAAACGATCGCGGGGAAGCTCGGGGCTGCAGGGCAGGCCGCGAGGGCGGAATATCCGGTCTTGGCGGGGCGGTCGAATTATTCGACGCCGCAATTGGTGATCTACTTCCGTTGTGCATCGTGGGATTTGGTGCTGGACGTGTCGGCGCCGCTCCCGTTGAAACATTCTGCACGGGCCTCGAAACTTTGTGGGAACGAGAGCCTGAAGATACGTTCGATCTGCTAGCGCTGGGCTCTGCGAAATTATTTTAATGCGTCATTAGATACAGAGAAAATTATATTACGAATTGCCATTTATTATTTTTACAGATTCAGAAATCTTCGCGATCACTTACTTGATGTACTTGATAATCCCGGGCCTATAGCGACATTGAGGACTTTTCCGGCCGGTTTCAATATCTCTCTGTCCCCGTAATCAGCTTGAACAAACTTTACCTGTCTCGTACCGCCGCCTCCCCAACCCTCCTTCTTAACTTTGAATTCGAGGCTGAAAATATCAAAAATAGATTCGATATAAGCGGCGAGAAACAGAGGAGACCGACTGCAGGAGAGTGCAATCCACGCGAATAGTGAACAGAAGCCGCTAACCGGAAACCGCAAGACCTACTTGTTGCTGAATCTGATATTCAATGGATGTCCCAATTCCTCGAGATACTTTTTGCTCAGCACCGAAAGGAATTCGGTCTTGAAAACGAGCTCCAGCAAACTCGCGTAATCCTCCCGCGTATGCACGATGACGAAGTTATCCTGAGAAGAGACATAGCTTCAATAATTGCGGTGACGTTGATAGATAATTTTTTTAATGAACGCGAACGTGCCCGACGTCGCTCACAACTCACCTGTAACGTGCTCATAGATACGTGACTGATCTGCTCGAATGGAAGTTTTCTCTTGACGACTTCGAGGATTTTGCCCTTCTCCGGACCTTTCTTAATTTGTTCGCGTCCGATGAGGAACAAACACTTGCCGGTGAGTACGAGATCTCTCCTACACATCTGGATCAAGATAGAGGAGTGGGGGGCGGGGGCGGGGCAAAAAAAGGAGAATATGAGAGCTCAAGTAGACCGCTGTGTGTGAATATCTCCTGGTACACAGCAACAATTGAATTTTTTATGAGTAAAGCCCGCGAGTGGTTCTATCCGATACCTCTCCGTTTCTTACCTCGGGCGCGCGCAGTATTGCGCTTACCCTCGTAACGAGAAGAAAATACAATACACTACCGCTCGGCGATAGTTTTTTTTTAAAGAGGTGAAATGTTTCCGGTTACTGACCTTAAATCGCCTGTCGTACTTTTTCACGACTTCAGCGAAGAACACCTTTTCTCTTCTTCCCACCAAGTTTGTGGTCTGCGAACGGCAATCCATCCCGATATAGTCGCCCACGAAGTTTCTGTTCAAACTGGCTCGCCTTCTTTGCTTGTGACCGTACAGTAAATCCGCAGCGGCTTCTCTCTGTTCCTCCTGACGCTTACGGGCGAAATATTTCTTGAAAGCTTTCTGTATCACTCTCGCATAAACGTTGTACTTTCGGTCTCTCGCCTCCTCTAGCATGAAAAGCTGTGGGAACATTAAATACGAATGAATTACAAATGTTAAAAAAATAGACAAGCTTAGATCTCGTTTTTATTATTGGGATCGTACACGATCTACATAATTTTGTCTCTCGCAATGTCCCTCCATGCCTCGGAGTGCCAAGAGTGTGTTTGACCTTTTCCCTAACGCCGTTGAAATTATAACTCGTCGTAATCTAAATTTGTTTCACGAACGACTTGGCATTGAGGATAATTTAGAATCGGCTGTGCAATATGTCTGGATAGTAAGACCGATCAGCGGGCACCGCCTACAAGACCTTAATCGACCCGACTAGCGTCGCTCTCCGCAAGTTATTGCGACATTCGTGTAACTGGAACGGGAGTGGGCAATCGAGAGATATTCCTCCTTGCTTTAAACTCTAAACTCTGGTGTGTAATCTCATCTACAAGAATATGCGGGCTTTTTTGCGAGACTGACCGAGAGATAACCGGAGCGCGAGGCTTGTCTGTTAGTCTCTGATTGCTCTCTTGCGGCGAGATCCCGTAAACGAACTAGTGGTACGGTTTAAATTGCTATCAAGATATATTGCAAAAAATATTTTCTTCTGTATTAAAAACTACTGACGAATATTCTGTTGCGATTATTATGAGACTCACGCTTTCAGGAGCTTTGATGAAGAGCTTCGTCCTCCCGAGCTGATACTGTGATCTATCGATGTGCAAACTGGCGAGTATCCACTCAACACCCTGTTTCTCATCGCCATGCCAAGCGGGCCACGTTTCCCTCGTGAGAATCGCATAACGGTGAAGAAACTTCGCGAAGGGCCGCCTGTAAGCGAAACCGGCCCTTCGGACTCTGATGTTCTCTTTCAAGCCGAGATACTCAACCTGATGCTTAACCCTCAGCTGATCCCAGTCTCTCGGTTTCTTCGTTTCATTCGGCTTTATACATCTTATGTAATGGGGCGTGCATTTCATCAATTGTCCGACGAGACGACTCGCTTGACTGCGAATTTTGCTGCCGGCTGTTGTCGGCCGAGACTTGAGCGTCTTTGTTTTTCCGGCTTGAGTTTCCGGGGGATACAGCGAACGCACCAACGAGCTGAATATCCGAGATGAACAGCCAAAATTGAATTTTACCAGGTTAATGAACAGCTATTTTATTTAGAACACGAATTGGATCATTTAACGGTGGCTTTTGTATTCACTGACTTTGTACTCGTTTGCATGAGTTCGATGAGGTCGAGAAAGAGAACGTCGCGATTCTTGTCACAGAATCCCTCGACCGAGTAGGAAACAACCCCGGCGTAATGATGAATAGCGAAACCGTCGCTAGTTCCTTGAAAGTGGGCATGATTGTTCGCTGCTCCACTCAATTTCTGGAAAATCATAAAATGGTTACGCATCGCAGTAATTATCGTGTCATGTACTTTTAGATACAAATCTGTGCTTAGATTATCATTTGTAGCACCCAACTGGTAAAATGATTCGTCGAGTCATTATGCTCATAAAAGAAAAAAAAAAGTTCTTCCGTATACATACCTTCTGTAAATCGGAATCAGCGCCTTTACTTCCTCCGTGAAGTGTCGCGCAAACGTCGTCAAGTACAAGAAACAATCCCGGTGGCCTCTTTCCTTCCAAAAGTTCGACGACGATAGCGTTATTGAAATAATCTATCGGCGTCCACCGGATGTTCTCCGCCACGTATTCTTCCTGCAAATAAATGGTATAGTAGCGTGGGGTCTCAAATTAATTTCAACGAATTCATGGACGAAAGTTTTTAATTTTTACTACTATTCCTTACGATTGCCGAATTGGTAAGATGGTAGCCTGGCAATTGCCAAGTCCAACTTGGCAAGTACCAAGTTGGACGTGACGTCACATCGAAAATACTTCACTTCCGGATTAAAAGTCTTACTTTCAATTCGGATTTTTCTCCACACCTTTGGTCACCTTTGTGACCAAAGGTGAACAAAGGTGTTTGAAACGGGACACGGAGTTTCCCCGCTTTCCCCATGATTGGTACACCTTCGATCCTTATGCGTACTCAAGAAGGACCTGTGAGGTGCGCTCATCTAGTGGAAACGGGGACATATATCCCCGTTTCCTTGAGTTCCTTAGATGAGTACTCAGTCCTTCTCGAGTACACCTTTGGTCTTTCCCGATTTCAAAATCGTATTTTTGAAAGTGACGTATTTCCGATATGATGTCGGCATGCGTTCGTATAGTCGCTTGTTTTTTTTCCAAATATTTGAGTAATTAATTCAGTCTATCAGTACATTGGTTGTGGGAAAAAAGTCATGTTGAATTTTGGGTGACATGAGTTTGGCGAAAAAGATACTCTACTCTACGTCGATTGCTCTGCTCCGATTATGTCTTCACGTGGATGAAACGCCCCAGCGAATAAAGAACTATCGGAGACGTTATTAGATTGGACTGCGAAGCTTCGTGTCACGATTACAGTATAGGTACATCTAGAGGTTGACGGAGAGTCCGAGTGCGGAACCGCGACGATAAAACGAGTTAAAAGGCGGAAGACAGAAGAAACGGGAGAGGCCTTTGAAAGGGGCTTCGTCCTCTCCGTGGACTCGCACTAAAAGGCGCAAAAGGCGCGACGATAGGACTCCGGGCCCCTCTTTTAACGCGGTCTAGTTGTGCCCATTCAGACAGGCTGAAAAGTGGCTCACGATTATTATTATCATCGGTGTTTCTTCCTCTCTTACTCTCTCTCGTGGGGAATGAAGGAAGGGTTACGGTAGTAGTGAACTAAAACCAACACCCGCCCGTTTTCATAAGCCTGCTTTGCGTTCGAAGTTAACGACGGGGACGACCACAGTCAGCGCGGCTGTAACTCGATGATGATGATGAAGAAGAAGAAGAAGTAAAAGAGGAGGAAGAAGAATAACAACAGGGGGTCAGAAGACACTTTTTGCACAGCTCGCCGACCCGATTTTAATATTCATCGGGAGCGACACGCTTTGTGGTCCCGGTTATGGCAATAATTTTTTTTTTTTTTAAGACAGAGCTGTGGACAGCAAGGTAGAACTCTTCTTTGAATGAGTTTTCTTCCATTATTCTTCATCTGCTTTTGTTCCCGAGCGAACCGGAGAGCGCAGAACCAGCCTCCAGAACGAGTGACCGCACTCGGTTCCATGTTTCTTACCGAAGTTGATGTCCGGCGACATTTTTTTAATCCACGTACAGAGGAACCGTTGACAACCTAATTATAACTTGAAAAAAAAAAATACATTTATTTAAATTTGTGAAAGCAGGGAAAATTCTCACGCAATGCGGCGCTCTGATTATCTACATTTATAGATACATATACTATACTTATATATGGAATTCAGTTATTGATCATTGAGTGAGAGCGAGTGGTGCGTGTCGGTCAATCGGGACAAGGACAAAACGTTCGTTATTCAAGCTGGACAGCTAGACATCTAGAATCCGAGGAGTGTGCGAATAACACGCCTCATGTAACAACTGCGGATCATACCGGAGCCAGAAGGTTGAACCGATCACTGCGTGCTCTCTTTATAATATTCCGCTTGGAAAAAGTTACCGAGTATATAATACGAGCCGCGTATACAATCTCGCAAGAGCAACGACGTTTCGCCTTTCTGAACTCACGCCGGGGGGGCTTCCGGTAATTTCCCCTAAAAGAATACACAACACGAGAGCCGGAGAGCCGTTAGTCATAAGCTACTATCTCGAGGACAATTAACCGAGAGAACGACCAACGGAGACGCGTTAACGCGGTGCGAACAACACTGTTCCGAATATCTTTGCAGCTTTATATTAAAAATATGTCAGGACGTTGTAATAAAATATCGTTGAAAATCCAAACAAAAAAAATGGGTTAAACTTTCTTCTTTGCCAGAAAGTCAAATATGATGCATTGACCGTCAAAGGGTTAAAAACAAGTGACTCTAAAGTCTCGAGAGATCTTACACTCGTGTAGTTCGAGAACCGACAGGTGTATGGCTGTAGAGCGTAAAGGGGCCTAACGAAGAGGCCAATTGACGGTGAGAGAAGCGGTTCGGCCGCACGCGTTAAACTAATTGGGATCTTTCGTTCGGAGGGCCAAGAAGCCGCGAGCTGCGCGAGGCGCGTGTGAAAAAAATTAAGTAAAAATAAATTCCTCATTGTTGCGACAAGTTTCGCGACTTGAATAGCCAACAAAGATCGGCGAAAGATAAGGAATGAGAGATTCTGGGTTAATGTCGGTCGTGCGAAGTGCTCGTCACCCATTTTTCTTTTTTTACCTTCTTTTTTTTGTGTAATATTTTCGCCTCGGTTCGCGTCGCGCGTTAATGTTTCCTGACAATTTTTGAGTTCAAGGAACCACTGAAAGGACCGTTAAGAGACTCACGGCCCTACTATACGCGACTGACCCACGGCTATTAGAGTTTCGATTGTACTATTTCGTGTCGAATCTCGTGTCAGGCATCTCCGTCGACCGCGAAAGCCGGTCAGCTTTGTCCATCCGCTGGTTAACTTCTGAATCGTCACGATTGATTTTGCAGCGGCCAACGAAGCGCGGAAGAGGCTCGTCGATTTCATACAAACCCAATCGCATCCGGTCAACTTCCGAGTCTCTCCTACATTCAAAAGTTTGCTGTAAATAGCTTTTTTCCCCATAGAACAGCGCGAACGGATGGGCGGAGATGAAGGATAGTTTCGATTTGTTAAGCCGTCCCTGGTTCAACCTTCCTTGCGCAATCCTCTCAAGTTCGCAGTTAAATCGTTAAGGTGATTCATGTATTTCACGGGAGGTTTTACTTTTTCCTCGGACAAATAACAATTAGATCAAAACTAGAATCGTGATTAGAACGAATACGGATGAATGCCGAGTCAATGCTCGAATTTATACCTTAATAGGGCTTCGCATCGCATGCCGGAAAGTCGATGAAAGGAAGGAAAAGTAATAAAAAAAAAAGATTTAATCGGAAGGAAAACTCGGATGCAATTAAGAAGTCGTCGTGAAAAGAACCAGTCGAGGAGGAGTCTCGAGATTTTTCAAGTTCTGGATGCACATCGTCACAGGTGAAACCTTGGCTGGGCAGACCCTGACGAGTAACGTAATTAAGTGGACAATAATTGCATTCGCGTCTCTTCGTATCGCGTGCTTAAACGAGGCTCCGCGCCCGATACACTGGTCTCATATAGTAAGAATAGGGGATATATGGAGCGGTTAGAAAGTTTTAAACTTGGTTTCATCGACTAAGCTGCGATTAATACCAGCACGTATTAAACTCGACTGCCGGTACGGTGACTCCGATATCGCTTTCATCGTGTGAGGTAATTCTACCGTTTAATATATTCCGTCACGAATGAAGTGCTTCGAGGCCACGATAAAAAAAATCTTTCGTTACAAATATTTTTTGTTTATAAATTCGTATTTCTTTATCATTTGAATATATATTTATATCTATTAATATGTAACTAAAAACAAACTGTGTAGATATAATTCGTTTCGTGGCCCACTTTGACTTTTTTATCAAGAGATACGGAAGTGAAATCTTTCGAATCTAGGAACACTTAAAAAAATGTTGGCGTCGCGAAAGTTTTATTTTCGGAAGTGTAGCTCCATCTGCAATTTCTACTTTTTAATTAAATTTATTCGCTTAACGATCCCGATCGGTTCCGCAGACAATTACAGGGAAGGATTTATTAAATGTTTTTGTTTTTTTTTGTTTTCGAGAGAGGAACGAACTGCAAAGTGAGGGCGAGGCGAGGCTGACGCTCGGTTCGCAACTTATACAAGTGTACAACCGCGCGAGAAGGAAACTGTCTGGGCGCGAGAGTGGATCGGAAGGCCCGCGAGAGCAAGAGAGCTCTGACGCAGTCCACAGAGATACCAAACACCGCGAGTATTACTCTCCGGTGTGGTGGGAGATCTCCGGCAAGTACGGATGGATACCCTCCTACTACACTTGGCTATTTCATTACCTTCACTCAATCGGTGCGCACGGAGCGCGGTGCATACGAAGTCCGGAGAACTCTCCACGATTCCCTGTATATATCGCAAAGTCTCTCGGCGACTCTATTGCCGCACGCCGCCCGCCTTCTCTCGAGCCTTTCGCGCCGAGCAGATATCTCGCGATCTACCGTACACGCCGGTGATCGAACATCTCGATGGATACAAAAATCGTTCGGTGAAGTTGTCAATTTTTTCGGGTTCAATAAATCGAGTGCTGAACCGTGAGTGAATGGGGATCGAACAATCGATCGGGAGGAAGGACCAACCGCCGGGCTAATTAGTCAGCTCCGACCTTGAAAATCAAGTCGCCGGGAGAGAATCTCAAGTCAATACTGAAAACAAAAATATAAGAAAAAATCAGCAGGTACGTAAAAATAAAAATAAAGAAAAGATTCGTCATTATCGCCAGTCGCGTCACATTGAGTCGCTCGAGCGTGGAGTGTGGCAGAGATCGCATGCAGAAATAATGCGGTAGAGTAAACGTCCCTAATAATCGTGACAATGGGAAATTGTTACACGTGCTGTATAATTACGCAGCTTGCGTCATCACTTTAATAACCGAGCGGGTTTATCCACTGTAAATACTGTACGCTTTACATAGCCCAAAGATACAGATTTTTATCGTTAAAGAAAGAACCGAGAGATACGACTTGTTATTATTTTATAGTCGATTTCATCAATTGCTTTCCTTATTTTCACTGTATACACCTGTCGTTCGCAGGTGCAATGCTGCTTGGGCCGCTGATTTTAGCGAGAAGTGCAGCGAACACTTGTCTTTGGTTTTTGGCTATAAATAATAAAACGTACAAGGGCAAAACGGACTGTCTCTACGAATCCTCGCATCGAAAAAATGTCGTTTCGTATGGATGGAGGATCCGTTTTGTCCCACGGAATGTACGTGTTTGTGTTTTGTATATTTCCATCGGGCAGGAGGCACGCGAACGTAAATTCTTCACGAGCAAACAACATGGGGGGAAATTAAAACGGGGGGAGAGTAGTGAATTTAATTAACCCTCGTAATTGCACCGACTCCCGGGACTGTCCCCCCGAAGACAATTCTCGTTTACTTTGCCTCGTCGCCGGAACCTTTTGCCATACCGAGAACGATAATTCTCCGCTGTTTATTCCCTCTACCCGATGCAATTTAATGGAACGGGAAGGAATACTGCGAAAAAGACCCGGGGACAATAGACAAAGGGATTATCGATACGGAGGATCGAAAGAATAATTATTGGCACTCGTAATCATATAAATTCATCAAACATCGTCGGAGGAGCTCGAAGATCCGCAGATGATCCGACAATTAGCCAATTGACGAGGCAAGTGACGCGCCAATAATTTGCTTCGTCCCGGCGGTCTCGCGATTCAATTTATCCAATTGTGCGGCCCCTTCTCGCCTCGCAAGTATCGAGCTGCGTTTCGATTAATTGGACTGCCGACGCAAATAACGATAAGGACTGGGGACTGCAACATTTTAGTTGCAGTCCCCAGTAATTTTTTAGTTTTAGTAAATTTTAGATTTAGTAATTTTTTTTTTTGTTTTTTTACTTCACGTGAAAATAAATAGGAACAACGGTTCATTTTGTCTCAGGGCTCAATTTTTATATTCATAAAGATTAGTGAAATTTGACTGTCTATTTTTAAAATTTCTCAGCGTATGTAGGCTTAGTCGGTGGACGCACCTGACGAGGAGGGGACTTGTTTAGCAAAGAAACACTATCGCGACGAGAATTTTAATTCTACCCGCGTTCCGATAGCGTCCGCACGCCCTCACGAATAAAAAAAAACCCGAGCAATGTTATTCCAACGGGTTGCCGCTCACGAATTTCCATTGTACGCTATAGCTGTCTTTCAGACGTCGTCACACGCGCGCTCCGCTTCGCCGCGAGGAGTATGAAATTTCTTCGAGCTCACCGTGTGTCAGGGCTTTCGCAACTAGGAAGTACAATAGCGGCACACCGAGCGTACGAGAAAATCTATGCGCCAACTAGGAAGGGAATGGTTCAATGAAGAACGAAAGAGAAACACCCGTCAGTGAAGAGAAAATTCCGCGAAACAACCATATCGTTTCGTAATTTCGAAGTCTGTAAAAAAAAAAAAAAAATCCGTGAGATTATAAGTCAAGATTGCTCGTGGGAATGTTTATACATTGACGTTTTGTTAACACGAAGAACAGTCGAGAATAGTTTGTTCAATATTCAATGAAAAATTATCTCCATTTTGCGCGATCGTGCAACGTACTCGAAGAAAAAAATAAGTCTGCGATACAGCAAAATCTTCGACTCTCACCATTTTGCGGCAAGATCGCACGCGTGATCGTTCGATTTGGAACTCCGAAGACTCGTTCATTCCGAGTTCTTTTTTTTTTAATAAACTTTTTTTTATTACTAATTTACTATGAATCGACGATTAAGGAATGAAAATAAGAAGTACGAAGCTCCGGTTCGATGCTCACCCAGATATATATATATAAAAGCGCATAGAGGCAGAACCGCGAAAACGAAACTACGCGCTCGGGACGCTACACGTATAACGGGAACTCCCCGAGCCTTGACCACTCTCACTTTCGTTACGCCCGCGCTATTATTTCTCTTTGCTTCTGGCAGTGTAACGCTGTGCCGACTAATAGCAATCCGATAGGCGAATGCTATTTGCATATAAAAAAAAAAACAAGATTGTACGAATTAAATCTGCCGGCAGTTTGAATGGCGATGCGTAAAAAAAAGTTCTGCAAAGCAAATAAATGACACGCTCTCGATAGCTGATGGATTATATTATTATACTATATTATTCGCTAGGTAGATATAATGACTCTCGGCAGACCGCACGGAATTTCAATTATCCTAGTACTATAATGTCCCTCGGGCACAAGAGAGGCGCATCTTCCAACTTTCCCGGAAATCGTCGAACGCGCTTCCATCTGTGGCTCTGTCGGTGGGCACCCAAGCCTCACGATTTTCTATACTAATAAACTATAAGGGTACTTCGTCGAGGCTTATTTAACTTCGGGGTAAAAAAAGAAAACCATTTTCATAATTGCGGAGGCGGCCGAAGGATAACGGAGAAATCGAGACTCCGTAATGGAGTTCGACATCTCTAAAACGACTCCGGTTCATTATAAATTAATCCTTTAACGGTAAATTTTAATATATCTTCACACAAAATTGCAATGTTCTGCGATTTTATAGAAATAACAAAACATTCATGATAATGTGCCGTTTTGTCCCGCATGCCCCCAAATTAAAGGGTGAAACAAGACCTGCAAAGTGCTAAGCTGTTACATTGTCTACAGTGGTAAAAGCATATTTTTTGTTCCTCGACATCCCAAGAACTCTCGGTCGAACCACGTGGAGTAGGAAAGTCTCGATATACCTTCACTCGAGCACATTCGCCTGTGAACTCCACCGTTAAGCCCACGTTCACCGCCGAGGCCCACAAACGAATGTGCGCGCCACTTGGTGTACTCGTTTATTTTTCTTTATCTTCTCAAAAGAAAACCTGTTAGAACTCGGTCGGTAGCCTCAGTCGCCGCTGCCGCATTTTGTTGAGTACCGCGAGCGAAATTGCCCCGATTTAACCACACCCACTGTCCCTTGACGGTTTTCTATGTATCGAGGAAACTATCGAGAAACCATAATCGTAATGTACTGCTCACATATAGCGAGAACCGTCCCTCTCGAGCTCGAGTCTCTTCCGCAACGCCCGCGAGAACCCGATAGGGTATAAGTGAAGCAAAATTGTTATTTATTATTTTTTTTTTTTTTGCCAATATCAATGCACACTGTTTTATCGCCTGACCAACTTTCCATCGAGTGGCTTCAATAAATTATGTTCATTTACACGTTCATTTCGTTTTGTTTTGATATTTTCAACCGTGCTCTCGCCATTTGTATTTTTTTTTTTTTTTTTTTTTTTTTTTTTTTTTTTTTTCTTTTTTTTTTTTTTTCTTTTTTTTTTTTCTTTTTCTTCCTAACAGACGCTCGATAAATCGTGCATCCCTGAATGAGGCGGTAATGTCCGTTATTCAATGCGGGGCTATATGCGGGGCTTGTAATAACTTCGTTATCGATAATAAAAGCAAATTTCCCGGGAGGCAATCGTGAGCGCGATCACGAGTAATCAGGTCCACTTAAATACGGAGAAAGTATCACAGATCACAGAGGTAACGGTGTTAGAGCGATAGAAGTGCGCCGATGACGAATTTGGTCAAGTAATTTTGTAAACTGGTTTACAGTGACGAGACGGAGTCGGGAATGTTGCAACTATTCGCTGTGTTGTTGCCTTGTCTTTTTTTTTTCTCTTTCAATCTGGTTTGCGAAATTATTTCACGTATTTCGTCACATTTCCGTCCACCTGTGTCCTCTCGGAGACGAAAACCGCCGATAATTTTCTTTTTATCGTATTCTACGGAGCTCACGACATAGGATAGAGGCGAGTCCGTATGGGAAGCTAAAAGTTACGCAAGCGAAACACAAGAGAAATTGTATCACCTCCCTCGGACTATCGGCCCTCAACTGGATAACCGTCGCGACCGCGCGAGCGGTATAAACTTTCACCGGGGCACTTTAATAACTCGTTGTTTGCGGGTACAGCGGAACACGCGAGGCACACCGTCCGCGGAAAGTCCACTGTGTCCAGTTTCCTTCACGCTTGGCTCAATGTTTCCTGATATATGCGTGACTCTCAACGTTAATCCTCCGAATAACTAAAGAGACCAGTTTACATATAGACGAGAGTGCGACGCATTGTGCAACTTTTTTTTCTCGAGTGAAATGCTCTGTTCCCGTTAAGCAATATTCTGCTTTCTGAAACAGATTTAAAAAAAAATGTAGACTGAAACAGATTACCGAGGCGTCAATCAACCTGATGAAGAAAACAAAATGTCCCTCTCTAACCCACCAGTGGGCAATTTCAATCCCACGGTCATCAAATAAACTACAGCCAATGTTCATTTTTCTCAGAAACATGACGCTGAAGATCGATTGCGGATTCGCAGTTTTCCGACTGCTCGCACTGTGCGAGCTGACCCTCTCGGCGATGGTACTACCGAGACCACCGGCATCACCAAACGATATCCCTCAGGAAGCGATAGTCGGCGGGACCGGAAAATTTCGTAACGACAAAGCTCTCTACAGTCTCGTGCAGCTGAATACGAACGTCGAGAAACCAAACACCGATGGTTACAGGTAAAATTTAACCGATTGATGATCGAATCGATTCTCGTTTTTAAAAGACCTAACTAATTCTACCGTATGTACGTTTTGAGCAGACTGTTGGAAATCGAACTACGCGGAGCCGACGACGTGGACGAGTCGAATCTTCAGGGTCTCGTTCGAGCGATGCTAAGCGGCGAGGAGGAGGATCATGAACAGCTGCAACATCCCGAGTCGACGAACGAGCGCGACACCTATCCGAATCCGGAAGTCGTGCCTCATTCTATTCTGGGTGTGCGAGACGTTGGCCTATCGCCGAATTATCGTATCCAGTCATTCGTAGACGATCAAGACAAGAGGACTCTACTGAGACCGCCGAACAATCGTAGCCCCGACGAGAAGCTTTACTATCTGAAGAACACGAGACCCAAGGTGGACGTAAACGTGCGGGGTCACAGCGGAAGTTTCACCGGTGACACGATAAACACGAAGACCGGAAGCGATCAGAGCTCGATCGTACGACCGCCTGGACCGTACGGAGAGGTAAACACGAAGAGCATCCTCGACAAGAGAATTCGGCGTCCGAAGAAGTACCAGCCACCTAACAGTCAAGAGAACACAAATAATTATTATTCGTCGAGTGGAAGAAATTACGCGACCGGAGATTTCGAACCTAGGCCCGACAGAGCCAACGACGAATCGACGACGGAAAATATGGCTGTTACCTCGAGCGAATTACCGAAACAGATACCAGCACCACCGAGCAGAGTACCCAGTCGGATACCCGTCGCCCAAACTACGCCTGTTCAGAGATACACTCTACGAAGAACCGATATACTTCCCGGCTATACCTTCGGGGAGGCT
The DNA here is from genome assembly GCA_030522665.1 of Ichneumoninae sp. A BG-2022a. Taxonomy (NCBI): domain Eukaryota; kingdom Metazoa; phylum Arthropoda; class Insecta; order Hymenoptera; family Ichneumonidae; species Ichneumoninae sp. A BG-2022a. The sequence goes on from JAPYZC010001051.1 coordinate 24,477, forward strand.
TGAAATGTTTTGTTTTTTTTTATCGTCCTTTCGAACTCGAGATTCGTCGCTTTGTACATAGAAGTTATATATGCGAAAAGAAAAAAAAATTGTTGAATCATTTAGCGAGAAATCCTTACTTGGGTAACTGAATTTTATATATATTTATGATACTAAGTCTTTATATTCGGCCTAATGGCTATGTCTGTGATCGCGATGAATTAGAATTTCTTTTGAACTTTTTACCTTTCTCCAGTTACCCTGTTCTAGTATTTATACCAAGTAATATATACGTGGAATTTATGTTAGTCGTTGTAATATATTAGTAATAAATGAAACGCACTGAGAATCTTACGGAAAAAATGTCGAACTCTCAATTTAAGTTTATTTTATTATTCGAGCTTACCTGTTCGGCTTTGAGTGTGAGCTCGATAAATATCTGCTGGAGCTTCTCGTTAACGAAATTTATGCAGAATTGCTCGAATCCGTTTCTATCGAATATCTCGAAGCCGTAAATATCGAGGATTCCGATCTCGTAGCCGTCCGCAGTTGTTTCCATCGCTGCGTTCACTTTCTGTTGTTAAAAAAATCACAGAATTAGCGTGTGCGAGGCACGAAGTATTTTTTACAAAACGCTCGTGGATTATGGGCTAAGTACCTTGACAAGATAATCGAAAAGTCGAGCGTAGATGTCTTTGGCAAGAGCATCGCGTGTGTAAAGGGCTTGAGCTACATTGAGCGTCACGTCGAGGCTTTCGGACTGACTACCCCATTTGGACTCGAATTCATGGGAGGTGAGCTTGTGGGATAACTGATCGGCCGAGATCTCGAGAAGAAAGGCAGGGAAATCGAGAGCTGCAACAGACAAGAAAAATTTAATTACATCGTAGATAAATAAATGTACTACAAATGTACGACAAATGCCTACCTTGCTTATCAGCCACCTCGGAATAATTGCCTCTTTCCTGAAACGTCACGTTTCCGATGTGAAGAATACCAGCGACTAATCTAAATATATCAGTCATTTCCGAATCCTTTATTCCCATCACGCTCAGAGCTGAAAAAAAGAACAAAGCATTGAACCTCAATGACGCGATTGGCTCGACAACGTAGAATGTCTTCCTTCTTCCATTCGCACCGATCGAATGCCGGAAGTATCCATGAAATTACCTTTCAGGGTTTCCTGAAAGTCTCTCGCGTCGTTGGTACCGTCTACCTTGTGGTTCCCTCCGTAGCTCAAGTATGTGTAATAATCGAGATCCGTGAGGCCAAAATCATCTGCAGAAACGAAATCATACATAATTAAACGTTTCCATTGACAATGGAGAAAAAAAAGCGGTCAGCAGAAAATACAATGCTCGCGAGAGTGTGTCGATGAGTCAGAGTTACATTCTCGTCGACTCAGCCGTGAATTAATTATGCCAGTGTGTCGCTTGTACACCCTCAATATAGTAACACAGTTATTATCCACCCACTTTTCATCTGCTGATTCGCTCCGGTCGCTAGTTGATAAAATATATGAAAGTTTCTTTCCCCCGGATTGTGACACGTTACTCGTGACTTTTCGAGTAAAAAGTTTGATATCTTTCCACCGTTTGGCTGGCCTCCCGAACCAAATTGCATCTCCACGTACTTTCCCTGTAGAAACAACAGAAAAAAAATCCATGTAAACTTATCAAAGAAGATAGTCCATATGTGGTTACACATTTTTGCGCGGGCGTCATTGAATCGTCCGTAAATGTCGCAGTTGCAAAAAGGCTCGCGGTCTCGCGGATGACGCGATTTTAACAAGCCGATATATATATATATATATATATATATATATATATATATATAGACGTTGGAATTTCACTGCGGCGCGCCGCATACGAATCAGTATTTCTTTTCTCGGCTTCCTTTTTAGCGTTGCTGTTGAAGGCTTGCCCGTTCTCTCGGACGCCCCCGACGGAAGACAAATTTAGGCCGTAACCGTTGCCTGCATCAATTGAGGATCTCCTCTCCTCCCGTCCTCGCGTACTCGTTCGCATCACCCACGTCTTGTGGGTGATGCGAATGTACTCCGCCTAGACGTTTAGCAAATTGCGTTACGAGATTTCCCCGACCGCATGCGGTTTTCTCGTCGTTCAGTGGGTCTATCCGTTGTACACAATACATTCGACTAAATTGGGTACATTCTTACGAATCTACTGCTGTTGTTATTCCTGACGGTTTTAGCGTTGCCGAAAGCCTCGAGGAGAGGATTCGACTCGAGAATCACATCTTTGACTCGTTGAACTCGTTCACCTCCGCCGCTCACTCGGGCTACATAAGACATTATGTACTTTGCCGCTACCGTCTTTCCAGCTCCAGATTCACCACTGGAAATTGAATTTAACAAACATTAATTAAAAACTTCTTTCTCACCTACATTATTTTTTTATTTAAAAAAACTATTGAATTACCTGATAATGACGCATTGACTCTCGTTGTCGATCAGCATGTTCCGATACATGTCGTCAGCGAGGCCGTAAATGTGCGGTGGATTCTCGTATGGTGCCTATAATTAATGAGAAACTAATGATTTTATATATATTTTGCCAAAATAGCCGTTTATACGTTAAAAAATAAATATTCAACTGTCAACAACAATTTCATCTATAATTATTGACAAAAAAATTATGATAGCTGTGAATAGATACTCACCGCGCCTTGATAGATCTCAACTTCTTTGTCACCGAAGTACGGCATCTGCTTGAAGGGATTGATCGAAACGAGAACCGGGCCAATGCATGTCTGAATATCGTTAAGGAAATTTTAAGTTTTTTTTCCGAACTCATTTCCGGCTCACAAGCGTGTTGCTATATAACGTGAAAAATGTTCAAGCTTGAAATTACGCCGTCTCATCGTTACAACCCTATTCATTAAACTAATAGGGCAATAGAGATTCGGTGTAGATAGACAAGGCTCACACCCTCGAACGTTCGACCCTCTTTCGTAATTTTACCATGCAATATCCGGGCTTCCGATCGATTTTCACGCGATAAGCGCTTCAACTATTCGACCAGCTATATTCGTACTATCGAAAAATAATTAAAAATTTGCAGACTTCTCGTTTTCGGTGGGGCATTTAAATAAAAAAGGATACGAAGATGTAGTCGTCCATGTATCTTTTTCGAAGGTTCTCCATAATGGCGTCCTCGGTGATTTTCGGCAGGAGGACCATGTCGTCCACCCCCGACACGCGAACATTTTGACTCTGCCAGTGGTAAACCTGCAAAGTAAAATAAAAAATGATTAATCGAAGGTAAAAATCGTTCGAGTCGTTATTGGAGAAATGCCAGAGGTAGGACAGTGCAGCTCGAGATCTACGAGCTTCGCTGTGCTCCACGGTGAGAAAAAAAAAAAAAAAAAAAAAAAAAAAAAAAAAAAAAAAAGCAAAAAAAAAAAAACGAGGACGACGACGAACAAAGAGGAAGGGAAAGAGCAACGAACTTGCCAACTAATACCGGGCTGTGTTTCCGTTCGCCTTGATTCAACGTGGGCGCACGTGCGCTCTGCTATTATCCAACCCTTAAGGGGGAAGTCCGCCGCGAGTCTGCAGCAAGTTTCTTGCTTCATTGTGTTCGAAGAAACTTTCGCGAAATGCGGTTTTCCTATTAAATTAACATTGTAAGAGCTTGAAAAAAGGCCTTCCTTCGGTTATTTAGCTCAAGAAAGAAATCTTCAATCTCATTATTCGAGCTAATTTTTTATGTAACAATGTTAGCTCTTGCGTTGCGCTTTAATTACGGACAATTAATGTAATTAATGCGGCATCAATGTGAGCATTTTGTTTTCCAGAATTCGGAAAGCTCAACCGGATGTCAACGAGAATAGTTAATGCCGGTGACTCGACGAACCGGAGAATTTCCGTCGGCGTTCTGTGCTCCGCTGGGCTCGGCCCTTGTGGGTGAGTTGGGCACGTGCTTCGCGAGCACAGCGCGTACCGAAATGTGTCAGGCGCCAGCGGCAACAGCAGCACAGCAGCTGTGCTTCGACACGGAACGGAACACAGAGGCAGCACCGCAATAACCCAACAGCACTGCCTACTGTAGATCGTGTTTCGAATGCCAGACAAATATCTCCCGTTAGTTAGACGACGCTTAACAGTGAGAAAAATCAGGATTGGAGATAGCGCGAACGCTCGTCACGTTTATAAACAAGTTCGGTCAATGGGTTACGATTCTTAACTTCCACTTTGAACATACAGATGCACAGAAGAAAAAAAAGTTTCATTCGACTGACAATCTTCTTTTCAATTTATTGTACTCTTCTTGACGATATTGCAATTTATTAAAATTAAAGTATGATTGGTCGACCAGAAGAAGAATCGAAGAACATTAAAAAAATATTGTGAAAATTCGCGGCCGAGAGAATGTTTGTCAAACGCATGGACGCGCATGAACGTTTTTTAACTGGACGGATGACGAATCGTATTTGGATGGAGATAAGAGGTACACAAACGTTCGCGGGAATCACCCAAGAGACCTAATGCTTCTCCGCACCTTCGCGCTCGATCGGTACCGACAGAAGATAATGATCGATGTATCTCAAAATCCCTCCCTCTTATCGCAAAAACATTTCACGTATTTATCTTGTACAAAATTTGAAGAAAGGAGTGTCCGATATTTGATAAACTCGTCCGCAAGATTTCTTCCCATTATCCAGGAAAGTGTGCAAACACTTTCGTCTTGTGTCGTGTTGTAAATAAAAATGTAAAAACCTTGCCACTCCGTGTGACAAGTCTTGCACGACGAGAGAACCGCTTTTATTACACTGAATTCAATAATTTACAGTGAATCGAATAATGGCGTCCGAGACTTTTAAAAACACCCGGGAGAGGGTTGAATGATAAGAAAAAAAAAATTACTGTGATTTTCTGTCGAGATTCGTTGTTTTGGGAATGATGTCGAGTACGCGGCACAGGCGGCAACTGCATGTGACGAGTGAGCGCCGGTTCGTTCACCGTCGGTAATTCCGCCGCGACGGAAAGCGGACGACAGTAGTCCATGCGAGTGAACAAGAGAGGATACGAGCGAGAAACACAGTGAATTGCCGGCTGGCGCACTCGAGACGACACGCTCCCGGCTGTGCCTCTCGTGCAGCGTCGTGTATGCCTGCACGCTTTCGTTGCGACCGAGCAACGTGTATACATTAAAGATTTTACACGGGAGACGAAAGAAACTCGCCGTCTCGCCTCTGTGCGATGTCGTGCCTCTCTATCCATCTCCTGGGCGTCTGCAAGCTTTTAAAGTAGCGACGAGCCGGGCTTTGCAAAAAAAAAAAAAGAAAAAAATAGTGGAAAGAGTGCCCATCACTCTGGAGGGTTTCGAGTGCTGCGACAGACTGCGCACATTCTATGTTTTATTCTTATACTTTAAACGGACAAAAATTACTTTGTTGCTACAGGAATTTTCAAATTTCTTTTTTTTACTCACTCACTCCGATGGATTTTGTTTTTCATCCTGTACATAAATTTAATACGTAACTCTTACTGCCACCAAATTAATAACAGCGCGAGTACTTTATCGATCGTGTTGCTCTTTCTCCCTTCCTTCGCTTCCGCTCGCTCAAGACTACCGAGGGCTTTTTTTTATCTCCCCGACGAGCGATTGCGAATCTCTCACGAGCGGATCTTGCAACCTTGCGATTCCTCGCTTGGCAACGAGAGCGAATGGTATAATACAGCGACGAAACCGAAGTAAAGATTGGAAGGTGGGAAAAAGTATACTGAACGGCAATAAAGTAAAAACAGAAACGAGCCGGGCTTCGAGGATTCTCCCAGACCGGACGATCGATATGATGGCCCCTGCGACGAGTTATCGTCGTGGGGAACTGACTTCCACGTATAGTCGACAGCGCCAGGTAACAAAAATGTAACTACCAGTTTAGCATTCTGCTGTCGAATAGTGTGTCGCGGAGAGCTTTGCGGGGCTTCGCAAAGTATTCTCCGCTATGCATCTACTATCGTGACTCAGACTCCGTCGTGCACACGTTTACGCTAATCGACTTTGACCGATGTATAAGTTCTCGAGCGACGATCGAAATGTACACCTATCGTCGAGATAACTTTTCATTTGGTGAATCCGTCGATCGAAGTGAACTCACGTCGCTTCGTTGGAAGGACTCGATGGACTCGTATTCAACGTGGGCCTAGCGGACCGGAATTCGCGAGTGCTGCCCTGTCTCGGACGACCTGCGAAGCTGCGAGTATACGTTTCCGCTAATCGACTTTGAGTGGTATATACGCTCTTGAACGACGATCGAACTGTGCAACTATAGTCGAAATGCTTTTTTATTCAGCGAATCCGTCGATCGAAGCGTAGACGCGACGTATCATGCTCGGGAAGACCCCATCGAGGGGGTCCAGCTGACCGGAACTCGCGAGTGCTACCCTCTCTCGGACGGCCCGCCGAGATCCGAAAACTTCAAGCTTGGGATCTACGAATATCGCCTGACAAATATTCCATTCTCTGACATTTTCTTAATTTTCCTGACGAAATGATTTCCAAAGAAATCAACATTTTTTTTTAATTATTAATTTGACATATTTCTCGAATCTGTTGTGAATCTTCTACTAGAGGGATAAATCTTACCAGAATGATTTATCGCAGATGTAAAAAATAAAAATCCTTGCCTTACCGTAATCAAGTCTCGTTGCAGCTCGAGGAACTTGAGAGTCAAGGATCAACGGTCAAAGGCCTCGGAGCATCAGCCTCCCTGCTCCTTCGATCGAACAATGCGAACGAGGGAATCCGTGTGAAAAAACACAATGAGCCACGCGTGTGTTCGTTCTACCGACTGCGTTACGTGTACGTTACGTCTTCGACAATCGCTGAACGTTCATCAGTATTATTATACCTGTTTCGAAAACGTGCAGTAAATTCTTCCGTAGCTTTATTTTTAATATCCGTAGCACAATTTCTGCACACTGTAAAAAATGTTATGAAGTTTACAACACGTTTAATATACAAAGTTATATGAAATACACATACTCGGTATATGAAATTAGAATTCGTATACATT